>OZ021680.1:11148266-11345134 GCA_963978505.1 Listrodromus nycthemerus | reverse complement strand
AAAACCGTGATAAAATCGCGTAGCTTCGGTGAAAGGAACGTCATCGAAAAATAGAAACCGCGCGCTTACTTTGTTCGCCGGGTCGAACGAACCAGGTCACCTGTCGGCTTTAGCCTCGTGGCGACAGCAACTGTATTCGCCGCTGGAAATAAATAGTCGCGTTTACCGGACAAGTACCCGGTTCGCTTATCGATTCCCTCCTCCTATGGCCCAAGTTCATTCCCCGGAAGTTCGTTTAAGCGGGGACGTTTTTAAATTTGTTTTCACAATAAACGCGCGGGAGCCAATTACAACGGGATGTACACGTGCAAACCGTCCACCGTTGAAACCATAATAGTGATAGACAGGTCTATTTAAAAAATGAAGGACACAAAAAAAAGTCTGGTTCGTCCGTGCAGATACGCATCCGAGCCATTCGGCGAAATCGGCAGGATCACCGGCCTCGACCCAAGCGGTCTCTACTTCAACGACATGCCTTGCTTCGCCCACTTGGATTCCGAGGACGCCAAGCTCGTGGATATAATCTACACGGACGTTAACAAAAGTGAGCGGCTCCGTCCGTGCAACAGGAGCGGGCTAGTCCTCTGTCTCTCGCTACGTAACGCTTTAACTCGATTTAAATCATTTAACGGGCGCGTCCCGCGGGAGTGTCACTATCACGGATGTCAATTACCCGTCAGGGATGCACAGAACAGACAGATAGACACGGAGAGCGTAACAAAGCGCTTTCTCGCTCTTTCACCGAGCCTATGGAACGTACCACTTCACTGTGTCACGCAATTTTACTTTCGAGGATAAAAAGCTGAAGTTTCGATGAAATCAAAATTAGGCTAATTAAAATTTGCACCGACGCTACGGCACGTTTACAATTTACTTCGACACATGGCAGAGGGATAAAAAAAAATTATTTTTTCAATAGCTAAGCCGTTCTCGATAATTCATTTCCATTCCAAGAGATATCATACGATAATGAAATTTCTGTTGAAATCAATTGACTCAAAAATCATTGGTCCACAAGTATCGTCATTTCTCAGCTGTTGCAGAATAGAGATATATGACAATGGCGCTTGAGGATTAATAGATGTCTATTTTCAGATCGTGGTCAAGGGAGCGGTGATCCCTTCGGGCACTTTAACTTCTATCCAAACGGGGCACTAACTCAACCGGGCTGCAACTCGACGTTGCTTTACACTCCCCTCGGCGATATAACCCGTGACATGCTTAAAGCGGGTGAAGTGGCGCCAGGATGCAGCCACAAGCGCGCAGCGAAATACTTCACAGCCAGCATTGACGAGGCCAAGGACTGTGGCTTCGTCGGTTACGCCTGCTCGGACTACGCTACTTTTTTGCGCGGCGAATGCTTCGATTGTCAAATGGGACATACTTGCGCGCCAATGGGATATCCCACTGGTATTCTCGCTGGTAATATGACACTGCCGTCGGATGCCAAGTTTTTTCTCGACACGAACAATGATCCGCCTTACTGCAGTAAGATTCTTTTCTATGGGTATAATTTTTTATTATACAACACGAGTCGTCAAGTGCCTCACTTTATACCCTCGTCTCCCAATTTTTTTTTTCACGCCTTCGTTTATACACCTCCTATTTTTTTATCTTCCACCCATGCCGGTGTGAATCATGCTTTACTCCATACTATTTAATTTTTTTGTGGACTTTTATCCATATCAAAATACATACCTGTGACTGGGTTTTTCTCGCAGTGTTCGCTTACAAAATAATCGTTACCCTGGACCCCGGCGACAGGGCCACGACAGGCCCTTCCGATAACGAAACCGACAAAATTACCACTGGCATGTTCTGCGCTACTGTTTATTCGGAGACCGAGGATCTCGTCTTTCGTACGAATCTTAACATGGGAGCGTCCCAAAAACCCTTCGTTAATACCGGCGACAATGTCTACGTGACCTTTCAGAAAGGACCGAAGATGCATCGACCGGATAAAGTAGTGCTTCGTTACGACTCAGAACACAATCATACCGTGAGAATCTTTCAACTCATCGCAACAGTGTGCTTTTTTATTGTTGGTCGATTATCAAATTTGAGCTAATTTTTTCGGATACCAGGCCATTTTTGTTAGTAAAGTGAACGTGGTGCCGATGCCAAAGTCTGGGAAAGCAGTTAATGCACTCTGCGGTCCTCACGAACTTACCAGATTCGTGCCACACTCACAGGAGGAATTCACACCCTGTCGAACGACTTGCAAACAATCGAAAACGAATATTCGTCGACGAAGAAATCCCGAGAGAGATTCCATTCTGGATTATGTCGCTGATGCGTATAACAGCGAATATGTCGACGAGGAACTTCCGTTGAATGTCGAAGGTGCACCCTTTGTTTACTAAAATAATGGATGAATCTTGAGGCCTCGAAACATTAGACAATAAAAAAATACTTTAAATCGTTTAAACATTTTTCCCCCCATAGTCTTCATATTGTTTTTCTTACGGTGAAACAATTTTTTTGTTTACCAGTGGACGATTGCAAAAATGACAAGGTTTGACCGAAGACAGAGCTTGTTTTGTACAGACTCGCTCATAGTCTCGATTTCGTTTAATACTTTTTTCATTTCATACTTAAAATGTTGAATTAAGTGTTGGCATTAACAAATATAAACGCATCGAGATGCGAGCCGGAAGGAGATGAGAACCAACAAAGGTTGTGAGCATTTTTCTTTTTTTTTACTCAATTGCACACTGTTCACTGCAGTCTCATTTAATTTCGAGCACAAAGTAATAATTCGGGACATTTTATAATGGTATTATTTTTGTTTTGATGGTGGTTTTTGTTTTTTTTTTAATCTATTTTGTTCATTCGTCTTTTGTTTCGCTTCGACATGTACGATATTGAGTTGTACGTCGGAAGATATTTTATCAACGGCGCATTCGTGAGGGGAAAGTTCATTGAAGGCAGTAGTAGTGTTATAATCAATGCTTTAGGCCCACAAAATTCCATTATGTTCTCGCTGTTTTTTTCCCTTCTATAAGTGAATCTCTCCTTTTCGGATCTTCAATTATCTGTACATCGTCTCGCCGGATATATATAGTTTTACTCCACTTCGAACCCGGGAATGGGTGGGTATATTGGCATTACTATACCGTTTCTTTTATATATCCAATGCCACTACATTTATACACATTTCTAAGCGTCGGTTGATTTTTTAACCTGTCTTTTTTTCAAATGGGTTTTTATGTCGCAACTGCTCTGGCCCTTCATTCTTTGTTGTCGTATACATAGAACATCAACTTTGGTAACGACTGCACTCTTCTATTTTTTCTTTCACGTTACCCTCCCGCTTCGCTCTGTCTCACGTATTTCAATTAACATCTGTCTTTTTTTGTTCCGGTATGTAATATAGATTATTGTTGTTTACAATTAACTTTAGGCATAATAGTTACATACGGTACAATACATACATACAATGGCCCGACCACTGGAGATTTCGACAGCGTTCACAATTCGCTCCAATATCTCTCTCACTCTTCCTTAAACTATATCCTCATCGTTCTCTTCGCTGATCGACTCTACATTCTTCATATCTTAAACATCTTTAATATACGCTCGTGACGCTGTTCACAGAGAGAAAACCTCGAAATATTCGAACTTTCGCTCCCTCGGTACATACGATCGAACGTAGAAACAAATCGACACCACTAATCAAACCGGTGTTTATACTTTTTTCAAATTTAGTCCTGTTGTTCAATAAATTCCCGTGTGTTCTTATTTCGTTTTTTGTCTCGCATCACCAACATTTCAATGTTATATACGACCCGTTACAAGTTTGTTTTATAAACGAGTCGTTTATACGTGACCCAGTGGACCGGGCTTATTATTCTCGCTTTTTTTTAAATATATATTTTTGTTTTTCCGTCTGTTTGTTGCTGCTTGTTTTCGTTTACTTAGTTTATTCGCGACTGCAGAATTCTGCTGTTTCGACAATTGGTACGATGGTACCGCATTTTGTAATTAACACAGATATTTAACGGCGTACATTACACTTCATTACAGAGTCAATAATAATAATATAATATATATTTTTTATGTACAAAGGGCAACTTGCCTAGTAGGTAACGTTCGTGGTAGCTCAAGTAATATTGCGGAACCGGGGTGAGATCGTCGACAAACATAAGATGGGCTGGGGGGATGGGTTATATAATTGACATTCAACATCCGCGCCGTTCTAATTCTAATCCTCGTAGTTCGAAAAGGTAACTGTTTACTTTTCGAACAAAATAATTTATTATTTGTAAAATGAATGAAACAAACGAAACGCGATAACCGATTCTCGTCTCTCTACACAACGGTAATATACGAAAAAAAAGCTGACACAAATGATATGCTTCAATGATTCCCGAGGTAATGTAAACTTTACCATCGCGAATGGCTTTGTTCTCTCTCTCTCTTATCGTTTTCTTTTTGTTCTCGTCAGGTAATTAACAGAAGACTGAAGATCGTTATGTCGGTGGTGAATCGTGCGTAACCTATGTAAATTTGTGTAGGATGATTCATTTGCTTGTTTGTTTTCAGAGGATTTTTCATCATCGGATCTGCAGAGATCCCGACGTCGTTATTATACAGGATGAGCGCATTATCTACGTGCTTACTTGAAAATTTTCCAATAAAAATGTCGAACGTAAAACACCTGCGTCGGAAATGTGTTTATATTGAGAATCCGGTCCTCATTATTACTTCCGCTTCCGCATAATTCTATCAACATCGTCATCCGTGGCTCGAGGTCGTCAGTTGTGCTTTTGCGAGCTGCGGGGCCTTTTCTGTTCGGTATCGGTTTTTTTATATCGCGAGTTTATTGTATGCATATACGTATATATACGTATATACGTACTTATATGTATAGATATACATATACACACAGCCGAATACGCGCTATGGCAGCGGGAGTTGTGCGACGTCATCGATTTCGAGAGCGCGTCTGCGGAGCTTGAATACCGTCTTAGCTGTCGCAGCTCTCGAATCGCGGTCTCGGGAGATTATTTTTTGAGACTGAAACCTCGACGACATTCTTCGCGGTAATCTTCCCACAGCGATATTCAAACCGAGCAACTTATAGCATTTGTTTAATTTTTCGGAATTATCTATGAATCCGGAGAAGAAATCGTTTATGTGTCGCGAGTTCGTCTCGACTCGATGTCTATCCCGGGTCCACGGGCTTCGTGTCATCATATACATTATCGTAATCGAAAAACGATTCGAAATCCTAAGTAAATTAAATTTAAATCAATCGGAAATCCGACAAAGGGGGCTGATTGTTGTTTAGGGAGTAAACTAGCTAGCCAGCGTTTATCAACACGACGACACGAGCGATGGTTTGTTTCCTCTCCTCTTCCTTCGTCCCTTTATTAATTTCATTTATTTTCGTCCGCTTCATTGTTTTTGTATTATTATCTGCTTCACGTGATTTCTTCGTTCCGCGCTCCTCCTCGTATTATATCTCCCTTCCAATTATCATCATTATTCGTATCTCGGACACTTCTATCTCTTAGCAGTTGCAATTTGTAGTTGACGGGTTCGCCGGTTGATCAGTTAGGCGTTGCCCCTTCGCTTGTCCCGCTCCACCTGCCATCAGCGCGGGATCATTGTCAAGCGATTCACTCATTTTGTCGCAAATAATGTCTACCAGCTGCTCGAAGACGGCCTGAAAAAATACACACACATATAAAATGATCTACGCAATTCATGCTGACAACATTAATCTGCATTGCTGATTCATAACAAATTAATTTTGGATTAGTGGTTACAAATCGTACTTGCCTGGTTATATAGAATTTATTTACCTTGACGTTTATATTCTCCTTAGCCGAAGTCTCGAAAAATTGTATGCCCAACTGTTCGGCTAATTGTTTTCCCCTCTCGAAACTGATGACTCTCTCGTCTTCCATGTCGCACTTGTTACCAACAAGAATTACTTGGGCGTTATCCCATGAATATGTTTTTATTTGCGTAACCCAGTCCTGTACTGAGTTGAAGGACTCCTCGTTTGTTATATCGTACATCAGGATAAATCCCATCGCGCCTCTGTAATAGGCCGTCGTGATCGTCCTGTATCTTTCCTGGCCCGCGGTGTCCTATTTGACAAAAAAAAATCACACGTTAAATATGCCCTTGATTTAAAAAAATATACTTCGTGTCCTTCGGTGAAATTTATGTTTCAAGTATACTTTATGCACTGAATACACGAACTGAAAAAAAATATCGAAGCGATTGATGCTCTTATGGTCGCTTCGTGTACCTTGACCCATCAGCACATTCAAGCTTATAACGCAGTCCGGTCTACTGCGCGCTTGTGCTTTGTCTTCGTGCACCGTATCGCAATGAAATCATACTGTAACATAACTTCAGTGGCGTTCAGGTGCTCGAGCTGATTGATAAAGCTGATATCGACCTTTTCCTGTATTCGATAGTCCGAATTCTAGATCTTTTACCAAACATCTAACTCGTGCTCAAAGAACAACAAGAACAACAAAAAAGTTCACAAGCATACACTAGGCTTGTCTAGCTATGAACCGGATAATCGTACTGACCCAGATTTGTAGCTTGACCCGCTTGTCGTGTCTGAAGACCGTTTTAACTTTGAAGTCGATACCCACGGTCGACACGAAGGCCGAGGTGAAGGAGTCATCAGCGTACCGGAAAAGGAAAGACGTCTTGCCGACTGACGAATTGCCGATTATCAACAACTTGAACATATAGTCGAAATTTTGATCCGCCGCATCTTTCTGCCACTTTGGGTCCTGACCCGCCATCTGAAACATTTCAATAGCACAATGTCATTTTAATGGAAGAATAAATTGAACGAAAAAATAAAGTTTGTTCCAACCAAGTGTCTGATTAAATTGTCGCCAACACATTAATTGGTTCAATCAATGAATCATTTCAATACTAACGAATCGGCCCGACTAATCCATTTACCGGCGACCGATTAATCGGTCGACAGATTTTTCGGTATTGGATCATCTTTTCTCTAAGAACGTATTATCCTCTGATAATCTTCTCACAGTCTCCATGTAACTAAGCGGCCCAGCCGTTTACATGGAAACTAAGAGTGTGGTCTCATCACAGCGGATTAACAGAGAAAGCCGTATTATAGTGTCTGAAGAATGATATTGGTGTACTGGCGGCAATACAATCTGGTATACAAATGTAATAACTCTCTACGTAACACGACGTAAGATAATCGGGTGACGATTACAGGATCTATATATGGATCACGACGGATATGTAGTTTAGTGATCATATGCGTTTTAGTTGCGGGTACCGCTTGATAATTCGGCGACGTTATGTCGACGATGGAAACCATCCGAGCCATCCGCGTGCGAAGCTCGAATACCGAGTCCTTCATCGACCCGGCAGCTGGCTTCTTCCCGGACATAGCTCGCTCTCTCTCTCTCTCTCTCTCTCTCTCTCTCTCTCTCTCTCTCTCTCTCTCTCTCTCTCTCTTTTTCTCTCCCTTCCTCTCACTTACTCACTCACTCACTCAGTCGCACGTTCGATATTTTCCTATCATTTTATAATTTATTTTTCAATCTTCCTAACCACCCCCTCACTCTCTGCTTTCTGGCTTTAACGATACACCACTGCTTTATTTTTCGAATATTCCTGGCAATCTTTAATTTTTTTCCCAATCGTTAATTTATTGATGAACTGCTGAGTTAGTAGTCAAACTCGCGGTAGATCACGCACAGGGATTACTTGAAAAAATGAACGCGGAAGCTTGCTGTCCACGCAATTATTACTGTACGACTGTATACGAGCTACGTGGCTCCATAACCGCGATGTCCGCTGTCGCGTTCTCTGTGCCGTCCGCCGTCGTCGTAGCGATCGCGCCGGCTTCCCTTGGTAAGTTTGAGCGATAGCGTTTTTTTTTTATTTCTAACACCCATACCAACGCACTCTACTGCGACCACCTGTGCACGACGCTTCGTCCATTCACTGCCACAACCTCGTTACTGCTCTGGTCGTTATTTCTGTCTGCACACGTTTCACAATAACTGCATTGATTCTTTCAACGCTTGGAACCTTAACAATCTACACCGTCGAAAATGAACAAAATCTTTCATTAATTAAAAATAATGATTCTTGCAGAAAATACGTTAAAGCGACCTTGACTGAACCGCGATTTCTTCATCTCTCTTGTCTCTAACTATGTTACATTAATTTCCATAATTTCATCCTTCACACGTTGCGGATAAACGCAAGCGCAGGTTTAGCTGGAGTTTGCTTATCTACTAACGATTAGATTCGCGGATAGTGAAGTTTGTTGCTCAATTCAATCATCCGTCGTCGACACTCTGCCGTTCCTCGCTTCCGATCTTAACTACCGGCAGTAGCAGCATACGACTATGTTTGCGATTAAAGGAGGTCAAGCACACCACACTGATCAGACGAGTAGTTAATTTTTTTAAATAATTTAGTCGAAGTTACACGCATCAATTAACTGTATTGGGTTGTGGTTCATTTGCTTATGTTTTGTTAGGTGACTTTAGATCATGCATAACATTTGCTAAAAACGTTTCTTTTTTCAATTTCTGATTGAGTCGATTAATGACTAGCGCTTCAATCTTCCAAAGTCATTTTGGTGGGAATTACAGAAGTTCGCACATTCGAGCAAATGCTCTCCACCTACGGGGGTAATCTTTGGGGAAATTGAGAAACTTTAAGGTACTTTAAGGCCAACCAACTCATCATCAGGTGTCGGTATAATCATACTTCGTTAACAAAAACTCGCTTGGCGGAAAACATTTTTTCCAAGACGCAGACTCTCCGATTGCCTCCTTCATTGATCGCCGGGAACGTTGTTCCTTGCCTCATTTTTCTTCATTCTAGAGTGGCAGAGCATTCATCGATTGGAATGACGCTTCATTCTGATATCACCGGGAATTAAAGGAATTTTATCGACGAGAAACTACCCGATTGAACACCTGTACCTTAATCGAAAGCGACGATGAGCGACAAAATTATCAATAATTCGGAATGAAATTTCGTAATTGTCAAAGTGGATTCTCCGTCATTTTTTTAATAGTGTCGATGTACCTGTCTCTATCCGATAGTTTCTCTTCCATGAGTTTCACACACTTCCCCGTTCATTACCATAGCGACTATCACTCTTTCCATCATGCATCCTTTTATCGATACTTATCTCGGAGAGGAGGGATCAACCAACAGATAATATTGCGGCACGCCATACGTCCATCTCACGTTTGCCATATATATAATTTGCTCATTGAATGCCACATGATTTAATTTGATTTTGATAATTCCCTCGACATTGACAGTTGTCGTCTGTATGGATATAATCGGAACGTTCTCTCTCGGGAGGTTGGTAGCAACCCCCGCCTTCGAAGATTATTGATCCAACGAGCGCATGGGCGCTCCATGAAACCACTGCTGGTGCCCGTTTCTAATTCTACTACTACAACCCCGCATTCCCTGAAGTCCTGGTCGATACCCCTCGCACCCTCTCAATGGCATTCTCCGGAGGGGAGCTCAGTTTTTTTCTTTTTTTTTTGCTTAGCACAAAAAGAGAAACGTCTGATCCTAGTGAAAAGGAAGAAAGAAGTCACCTCAATGTGCCGAGAGCTGAGAACGACGGGAAAAAGTCGCGAGAGGTTCGAAATCGAGGTCCCGCGTATTCTGTCTTTGGGCCACCGACAGGGGAAACCCCACGAATTCTTGGGCGAAGAGGGAAATTATAATTGTTCTATACATATATATGTATGTCCATACATATATACAGACGCGCACATATTCATGTATGTAGGACCAGAGCGTAGATTCGAGCGTGACACAGTGCCCGATTTAGGAATCCACGCGGTCCGTTGAAAATCGATCGATTCACATTTCCTTGCTATTTCTCATCAAGTATTGCATTCAATCTAGAAATTGTCACGGAATTAATACTCGTTTCGTCTCGCTTGACTCGATGCACTTTGTTTCAAGCACAATGTTTACCCTTTGGAAATGTGAGTTTTGTTTTGTGTGCTCGGCAATTCATCATCTTCGGGTTTTACAGTTTGAGCAAGTTATGCCCATACTGTATGCCCAGTTTCAACACATGTTATTCTAAACCCTACACCGCGATCTATCAACTAATTTCTAATTACCGTTGGATACTGAAAATCAGAGTTTCTGCCTTGGGGAAAACTTCTCAAAAGGGCGGTGGATGGTTTTATGGCCGGAAAGCGTTTATTCAGTGGATACAAATATTCCTACCATACATTTAATTTTCATGTGCTATGAGACAAGAAAAACTTTTCCTCCAAAATTTCCATTTACATACCTCGTGAAGTAAAATTTTTTGCGATACATTTATAAAGAAACTTCTCACTCCTGTGATTGTAGTTTCAATCGCACCTGTATCGTGAATTACTATTTTGTAACAAATGCAAAAGTACTACTATTTTTCTGCTGATTGTTTTGCTGTACGGTCAGCGTGGATAAAGCAAAATCGACACAATACTGCGCACGCGCCAGGTATTTATAGCACGCTCGGCTGTAAAACGCTACTTACGCTATTCTTGGAAGACACGTGAAGCAGCACGTTTATGCATGAGCAACATAAAAAATTGTATTTAACGATACATTGTGAGCATTTCGAGGACGTTCTCGGATAGATAATCTACGATGACACGAGTGAAGAAAAAACAACCGGCATTTACTCTAGCCTCTGACGTCAGTGGCAGGCTATTTATGTATTTTATGTTTGGCATATGTACTGTATACACGTATATTTGCAGTGCACAGTACATGTTTACAGAGGAATAAGTGAAAGCAAGATAGCTGAATGGTGCGGAGAATATATGAGCTTGCCTCAAGAGACTCAAACTTTTCCTATAGTAGCCTCGTCTCAACGTACCGATTTATTTTATGAAAATAAACTTCATCATCAATATTTCACAGTGACTTTCGCCTTTTTCAGATCCACCATGTGCCTGTTTACCCTCAAATCTGTCTGTTTGAATGAGAAAAATTAATTTTATCACTCTCTCCACATGTGAACGGCGTTAATAATGGGGGGGGGGGATAATATCTTTGACCGCACGCCACTCGTCACAGGAATTGGCAACATGGATATTTCGATTCAATGAGATGAAAAAGCCCTCGCCAAGTTTTTTATTTCACCCACTTCAAAGTTAAAAAAAGTAATCTCCTGTACCGCGATTAAATTGGAATGTGGACATCGTTTAAAATTCGTCACTGGCGTTGGGAGACTCGCAATCGACAGAATATCACTTCGTGAATTGTCTCGTATAGGAACCGCGACAACCGATTGTTGTTTCGTCGTTATATTTGTCTTTGCTCTCTTTTCTACGATTCCCTCTATTTAAAATATCCCTACGGTAGACTATGGAAATATATAGGAAGCTCTCTTTTCTACGATTCCCTCTATTTAAAATATCCCTACGGTAGACTATGGAAATATATAGGAAGGTTAAAGTATGATCATTCCAGTGTCATACCCGCGAGCCTATTGTAGCGGGGCAAATAGGGCATAGAAAATGATGTCTCGTTTGGCTCCAGTCATCCGGGGAATTTATGTTGCTGGAATAAACAAGAACAACCGGACGCATAGGGGCAACATTTCGTGAGCATTAAGAAACACATACAGACTGCGCGCACGCTTTACGAATGCCTCCGATGTACTTATCGGCTTTCACAGCGTTTCCTGAAAGCAAATGGCTTTCGTCGTTAACACACAAACGTGCAGGTGAGAAAGTCTACTGTGCAGCTGAGACACTACCAGAAGTCTGCTTGCGTGACGACCTCGATCTCTTCGATAATTAACGCGCACCTACGACTTCCGTACATTCGTTATTATGCAGTAATTTACCGTTATTATGAATATTTCAATAATAGCGAATTTACGTAGAACCGCATCTAGGCCAATCGATTATTGGAATTCGAAGCGTGCCGATTAATCACGGTTTTCCTCGTTACTCGACAATTGTTTAAGGTGGGCGTGCGTTCCGAAGAGTTTTTTTTTGTATCCTAGATCCGTAAATTCTACTTTCAGTAGTTCGAGAAACTCCTCGCTCAAGCTCTCGGCACAAATATTTTCCTCGCGATCGCCCAGTACGCGTCAGCGCGTAACACATACTTTCCAATTATCGATATTTTTTTTCGCTCGTTCAAGACTCACCGAGGGGACTATTTCCGGAAATGGCTCCACTCGTTCATTAACTTCGAACATAACCATTTATCGTTAAGTATTACGTTACACGAATTACATCGAATCTCGATTCCGTGTTACTCGATAATTGTCGACAGTTATACGGATCACAGGTGACTTATTGAAGTTATCGGTAGCTGAAAATTTGCTACAGACGTTCAAACATTGCACCGACCAATCAATTATTTTTTTCACCCTTCCCAATCAATTATTTATCAACCAAATAGTTTCTTCAACAAGATAAATCGTTCGTTGCATATTCGATTATACTTCTTGTTAATAAAGGGTTTTCCGAAGGGAAAAAGAGCATCGAAATAGCGAAAAATGAGCAGGAACATATAGGTGTGAATGATACAGCCGAGAGTGCCCCGGAACACCGGAAGTGAAGTTATCGCGCCTCCGCGCCGATAAACAAGTGCCGTCCCTGAAAAATCGGTCACCAAGAGAGCGAGGGAAAAAAGATAAGAAACCGAAGTAGAACACGAAAACATATTCTATAGTCTACATTGTATTGTGATTTCGTCGCGGAAAGAACCGCATCGACGTTTTTTCTGAAGTATACTGTCTCGATTCGGTCACCCAAAATTCCCGACCGAAGAAAGAAACAAAATGGAGATAGATGAAAAATCAACGGTAAAAAAAATACACAGCCAGAATACGAGGTGGGCGAGGAAGATAGAAGTCCGATGCACCAGTTTCACAGCAGAGAAAAGAAATCGATAGTACGCGAGGGGAGTAATGCAGGGAAAACCTCCAGAGTCGACGAATGGCCGCAGTTTTTCCACCGAATAAATGTACATGATCTAATTATTTATTCGGAATAACGCTGTTTGCCCTCGCGGTTTAACCAACGGGTATGGACCACGGACGAGAAAAGTATTTGGATCGACATATGTTTGACCACGACAGTCACGTACCCAAGCACGATCACCACGCTATCTTTCGCTGTAGTTCAGTCCGTCTGTTTGTTACTCCAAACGATTTCCTACGCGTAATTTCACATCCGACTTTACCTTTTACTTAGTCCTTCTATTTATGTCGGAATTCTTCGTTATAGCTCGTGGAAAGTTTCACTGTCGCCGAACGACGTGTCTAGCCAAGTACAATGAAATCGTTTAAATAATGTCATTTTACATCAGCAGGAGAGCGGTTGTAGCGTACCTCGAGCGAGGATCTTGTAAGGACGACAGCGGGGTCCTTCCACTACAGGACGACTTCACCGCCGCTACGAGACTAGCACTACCTCGGTGTCTCGAGGCCGAAGTGTCTTTATCCCGGAGTAATTCGGTTAATCGCCGACGGTATATATCTTCGAAGAATAACTCGAAAACTCGTGCACTCGCAGATCTTTGTATTGTTGTGTGTTTTTTTTTTTTTTTTAACACGTTGTCTATTCTCGGGTATATAAAGCGACTGGACAGGCCTCGGTAAAGGGTCGGCACAACTGTGTAGGCCAGAGAAGTTACTATAGTCACGAATATCGACCATTTCGAAGACCCCCGCCCGTACCAATCCCGTTGAACCTCGGTGATGCGCCTGCGTTCCGACGACCCGCACGACATCAATATATCGCCCACCGACCTTCTCATACTCTCTTTGGGTCTATATAGGTAGCCAGGTTTTCTTTTTTTGTCTATATCTCCTTGCCATCCGCCTACGCACCTATCGATAGACAACGAACGTTACTCGTTAGTTTTTATCCTGCAAACGATCAATTCGTTTTTTATTCTTTGCTTGTGATACTTCTTCTAAAATGCTTGATCTACAGTTATCGCATGAGGGCTGCATAGGTAGGCAAAGAAATGCGAGTTGCAGTTTTAATGGAAAACGAGGCTGCAATTGCTGAACGATTTATCAATTAGAATAACCGAATTTAGTATCGTTCCTGGGCTTAATCAGTGAAGTGGATCAGTGAAGTCTATTTCAATATGGGGTTACTTATGAGTTGTGATAGAGACAGAGGCGTATTCATTATATAGTATGGGTCGCCTAAACACCTGTCAATTCATACGTGGAAATAGGACTAAGTGTAAGAATTATGAAATTATAACTCGACGAATGGAAAAAAAAGAATGGAATACGAAAGTTGACAAAAACGCGAGTATCGTGAAAGAAGAGCATAAGAGCACAGAGAAATTAGGAACTAAGATAAGGTGGGGCAACATCGAAAGTGTAACCGTAACTAAAGATGAAAAATAAACCGAAATAGTAAAACGAATAATGAAAAATGATGATCGAAAACATTTGGCAAGAGTTTGAAAAAATTGTTTTACCGCCACGGTCACTCACTCTAACTTCGCTACTTCAATGTTCAACGCGAATATTTTCAAGCGTACACGACGCGTGCTGCAATCGATTATAATACAATGATTTTCATTTATAATCACGACGTTCAACGGTTTGATTGACCGTTGAATCCAAACTCTAAGCTTCAAGTCTGAAGCGCGAATACGAAAAACTCCACAAATTTTGGGTACAGGAAAAACGCGTCTGTATTCCAAGTATTTATAAAAATGTATACTTAAACGTACATTTAATCTTATCAAATTCTTTGATTGTACAATATAATAATATCATTTATTACAACGTTAATTACAAAACAATTGGACATGGAAATGTATTTACGAAAAAGTCTTTTGCGCCCTCCGCCTCAAAGTTTGCTCTCGACATCGTCCTGAACAATGACAGGATTCGTCACGGCCCACTTTTCCTTAAACGGAATTTCTTCCTTCTTTGGTTTGTCTCTGAGATTACACACGCCCGCGTAGTGTTCCTCGATTTCCCGTAGCGTTCTACCCTCAGTCTCCGGCAGTATTATGAACAGTACGATTCCACCGGTGAGATTCATCGCGGCGTAAAATAGAAAGGTTCCCGACATGTCAATCCCATTGACCATGTAAAGAAAAGTTTTATTCACTATAGAAGTGAATACATAACCAATCGACGCTGCAGCACCGGTTGCGCCAGCTCGCACCTAAAAACAAAATAAACGAGAAATCATAGAAACATCTTCACCAAATAATCTATTATATTTTGCAGAAAGTTGGGGATTTATTTTTGTTTGTCCCGCCACGAGAAATCATAGAAACATTTTCACCAAATAATCTATTATATTTTGCAGAAAGTTGGGTATTTATTTTTGTTTGTCCCACCGTTGGGAGAGGGCTCATTATTCAAAATCCCCGTAAGACGTTCCGTCCAGGCCCTGATTACTGGTAAATGGTAAATATTATTACGATGGATATAAATTTTGTGCGTCGTGATGAGCTGTGCGCAATAATGCGGCACACGACCAGATGCACTATCATTATGTGCAAATAAAACTTATTCATTTTTTACCTTATGAAATAAAATTTTGTACGATCGTCGCGCGAAATACGTTTTCTTAACTCGTGTGATTGCAACATTCGCGTTCGGCTCGTACTGCGAACTCACACTCGCCAGAAGAAGTTTTTCGCACTAGTATCTTATGGCACTATTTTACACAGGATGCACGTTACTTCGGTATGAAAATTATTATATTATCAAACTGAAGGTTACGTATTTCTGGTAAGTCTTCAAATCACCGGATAATTGTAAATATTGGGTTTCTAAATTTGTTGATCAGCTAACCGCCCGGCTGACAAAACAATAAGCGACACTGAAAGAAGGATCCAGTGAAAATGATCAACCATCTAAGACAAATTATCATACGAATGGTAGTATAGCGTCAACTCTTCTTATCTTTAGTGTGGTCATTCATACATGCACCGTAAAAATCGGTGTTATCATTTACAGCATTATTACCTGAACAGGAAAGACCTCGCCAGCGAGAATCCAAGCCAATACTCTTATACCCGTGTGCGAGAGGAAGGCACAGCCGATAAGCAGAGTCATCGGTAGCCACGTATATGCATCGCTGTCGAGAAAGTTATAGCTGACGAGATACGCGTAAATTGCGCTACAAAAGAAGCAGAGACCGGTACCACCGATCGACACGAAATTTAGACTTCGCTTGCCCGTGAAATGTATCGCAACTACGCACGTCGCAGTGCCGATAAGCTCGGCGACCCCGAGATAAACAGCAGCGGTGTACTTCTCGACCGGTGCATTCATTTTGTCGAAAATGAAGACCGCGTATGTCTGTAGGGTAGCGGAACCACCGAACGCAGACACGAAAAAAGCTACGGTGACGAGAAGAAACGGCATTGTGACCGATCTTCTGAAATACGGTTCCCAGAATTTTTCCATCTTCGAACCTTCGCCGTTTCTGTGATCCGCCGGTTGTTCAACTATCGCAGTTATTGTTTTCAGTTCTTCCCGTACGTGTGAAGAGTTCGTCCACCCTCTGAGGAAGCAGAGAGCTCGCTCTGCATCTTTCATGCGTCCTTTTCCTTCGGAAAAAAAAACGGAAAAAAGGTTTGAAAAATGGCTTTCATTAGGATAGATGTTTCGAGGCGCGAATGCAATAAATAAGGATAAATTACCTGCGAGCCAGTACGGACTCTCCGGTACCATCATTAGGGTGGTGGCGCAGAGTAATGGAAATGCGATATTGATGAGCGTCACCGTTCTCCAGCTTGCGAGACTTCCGGCGAGTAACTGTGTGAAGACTCCAAGAATAATCGACATCGTTGACGTTGCCGACAGGAGTCCTCGGAGATGGGGCTGCGTCACTTCGGCGACGTAAGTCAATACTGGTCCCTCGATGACACCGCCGGTTAAACCGGTCAATGCCAGAGCTGTGAAGAGCATTGCCGAAGTTGTCGCATAGTGAAGTAACAACCACGCTGCGATGAACGGAATATTGGCGATGAGCATCGTTCTCTTTCTCCCAATGTACTGCGATACGGGACCACTGACGAGGCAACCCAGTGGTACGGTGAACAAATTTATGCTACCTGTGAATATTTGGAAAAAGGAATTCGTAAATAGAGGGAATAAACATTGATTAATCCAGGTAATACTGACTCATCCAGGTAACGTCGTCGAGAGTCACCGGAACATCGGGTACAGTTTTCTGCAGTGCGGGAAGAAGTATCGTAGGAAATCCCAGAGTTGATCCGAATGTTATGAGTAGTAAATTTTTGGCGCTCACCGCGCATACCTGGGGAATGCTCTGCCGTAATCTGGACACTGGATTCAATTCTGTTGTACAACCATTCAATTCCACTGGTGTCGACTTTGTGCCATGCCTGTATATTCAAAGCAAACCAAGAAGAAAAAAAATAAATAATACAATGTCAGAATGTAATTATCAACATGAGCGTTACGCCTTGCGACGTGGATAATACATTTTTATCGGACTTAAAAAAATAATCTTATGCAAGATCGTCGGATACTGTAATTATTGTTGATAATATTGCGGTAAGTGCAATCAGCGGCACAAGGAAACTTTGGGTGGGGTTGTAAATTACGTAATTACTCGTCGTGGGACTTTGTGAGTCTGAGACAATGGCCTTTAATTTAATCGCTCACCGCCAACTGCGATAATGTTCCAACAAAATACTCCCGGTTGCACTGAAGAATTGATTTTCATAATTTCATGATGAAACTTGAGTGTTTAACGTCGATGAACTCGTGATTATAACGTAGCTTATTGGAAAAGTTCCAGAAGAATTTGACGATGAGTTGCCCTAGCGACAGCATCGTAACGGTAACGCTTGCAGCAGCATCGACCAAAGTACCCGAGAACACATCTTGAGCAGTTGTGCACCTCCGTTTAATCGCGCGATTTCATTCGATTTAAAATGTTCAGATAATTTTTATCAGATCTGTATTTGTGATTCCCGGTTTGTTACGTACACATATCTTGACTGTTTTGGGCAAGTCTGTGAGAGACTCAGGAAGAGAAGGATCGAAAAAATCATGTTTTTTTTTGCTCGATAACACGTCACACCACCCAAACAAGCCAAAATGTTTTCCGCTGTGCGTTAAGGCAGAAGGAGATTCCCGGGACAAAAAAGCTTTACTATAAAACAAAGTAAAGGAAACGATTTGTGACAATGCACGACTGGCGAAAGAAAGTATACAAGATGGAAAATCATTTATCGTAGGGTAGAACCAAGGGTTCTCGGATAGGTACATACCCACAAAAAATCATAATCTCAGCATTAATCCAACGCGTGTGATGAAAATAGAATAAACATTAAATTGCAGCCATGCGTTTTAGGAAGATGAATGTAAAATAAAAACAATAGTAATGGCGAGTGAAAAAAAGAGAAATTAAGAGAATGAGAGAGAGATAGAGAAGCGACTGAGTCTATATTGGGAGAGCATGTTACAGTTTGCTCCGAGTCTCTCACCTTCACCTACATTCTGAGCTGAGAGAACTGTACGCGAGAGAGGGCAATTACATGCCTGTCCGAAAAGGTATACGCAGCAGTAGCAGGTGTAAATTTTTAAATAACGTTGACGTACCAAATAGTTCTCTCATATGAAAAACCAACCCCAACCGAAGAAATCTTTAATACTGCTTCACGAGACTGTAAGTGGCCGCTGTCAACGAAAAACTTTATCGTTGACAGAAATCCAAATCGAATAGTCAAACTGATAGACGTACAATTTATAAAATCTTATTATTGCTATGCCAAATTGTTTTACGAATAAAATTTCATTCGCTCGCTCTCACGCTTGTTACACACAATCTTCTATGAATGAACATTTACTCGATGCATTCAGAGATTGTAAATTTAGTAATTGTGTCCAGTAATTTGACAAATGACGAAAGCATCAGCTCTGTCTGTACTTGGACCTTCACCTACATCAGTACCCCCCCGGGCTGTTCGCCCATCCGGCGACTGTATGGAATATATCTATCGAACAATCTGTCGCCGCGCGATTCTAAAGGATATGACGTCTGATTCTTCATTGGACGCTGTAGCTGAAGTAACCCGGTTTATTATTCGAGTTATCAGGTTCGCGGTATTGGCTAAAACGGACAATTAATGCGAGATACTTTGACTTTTGGAGATGATGAGGAGTCGAAATAAAAAATAAAATCGATGTAAGATAGTAAAATAATTCCGTTTCGAGAACATTTGTGCGATCGGTGGAAACATATTATTCCTGAAACTGCTTTGAATTCGATTGCCCCGAATAATGGTTTTTTTAAGGAAAAAGATGCATCGAGCAAATACTTGTTTGAATGGTTGTTCGATATTTAGAGATTCAATGTGTTACTCATAAGGCACGGTTTCGTTTCGTTGTTCTCTTTCACGGCTTCGCAGTTTTCTTGGTCTAAAGGTAGATCGTTCCCTACCGACATTCGAGATTTAATTATTCACGTGAATGAGCGAACTGCGAATGTCCTCGAGAATTTCCGAGCGACGGGATGAACAGCGAGAGAACCTCGGCTCCCGATCTGGTTTTAGATATAACGAAACAGGTTTATGAAACTGCCGATCCAAGATGAAAGTTCCTACTTTCATCTTGGATCAATTGATCGTTTCAAAAGTTGTACGGTCAAGTCTATTATAGTAAATACAGATTTATATAGCAGTGTATATAATGCGAAATCGTTAACTGACTTCTGGTAATCTTCAAAAATATACGAGACTCTCCAGTCTCCTAGTACACATAAAGGGTCACGAGTTACGTAACGATATTCAAAAAGAAAAATATTTATCGGATTTGAGAAACGAACATTCATCAGTGTGAAGCTTCTTATAGAAGATGGAATTAATACCAATCGATTTGCGATCAAGTGGATTACAACCATTCGCATGAGGTTGTTATTAGCATAACGATTGCTTAGCTGTTTTCACGTCTCTTTGGCGTGGTCCTCCGATGATCCAGAAACTTTGTGTAGATGTCACCCGGCAAGCAATGTGAAGAAAAATTTCCGTGGCTTACCGCGGATTAATTATCGATTCGAAATAAAGCCAAAAGTTATTCGACTCCGGTGGTGGTATAAATCCCGATGATCCGAATGAGTTTATCGCTCATTAATTCTATCTTTCAAAGAAAACAGACGTTCCCTGAACTACCACTGTATCCGGAGCATCGTAACAAACAGAAAAATTAAGTCCGATGCATCAGAGTATTTATTGAGTAAGGTTGATCTGCAAAGACGAGGGATCGAACATGATAGCTTGAATGTTTTCGATCCGTCTCTCGTTACAAAATAAAGACGCCAGGAAGTACCTGATCTTTTCTCACGCGCACGTCACGAGTTCTTTATTGTCGTTATCGTTATCGGTTATTAACAGAGAAATAAAAGGGCGACTGTCTCAATAGATTATGTTCTTAATCTTCGTTTATTCCAGCGATGCAACTAATCATTATCACAGAGGCATGCATACGAATCACACTTGGAGGCGGATGTTCTATGGAACGCGGTACGCACTTGAAAATCTTCTTCGTTCATCGGGAAAACTGTTTCCTACTAGTTTACGGAAATTGACGCGAATTAATCTCAAAGAATGTATTTATTATACAGATCTCACAAGATGGTAATTCTCAATTATCACGATTGTACAATAAAATATCGATAAAAGGTCCCAACGCGTCTATTGTTCTTTGCAGAATATCATTGCTCATATGATACGTCATCATCTGACACTTGCGTAATACAACGAGTTACTGTTTATGTGTAACATGCTGTATTATTTTTGCAGCGACAAGGTGAGTGTGAAGATGACTTTAGAGAAAGTGTAACCCGCGGAAATTACGATCTTTGCGCGAATGCGAGATGCATCCTTGGACTCATAGATTAAGATCATATGTAATCACCCTTCCCGTCCTCGTTGAAGCCCAGCTTAAACGCCAATAAAAACTGTAATTCATTTGTTTCAAGAGGAATGAAATTTTCGGATGAAGAAAAATTTACTGACCTCAGGTCGAGTGCTAGGTAACGATACTTGAAAAATATCAAATCGCCTCAAGAGAACATTATAGTACTTGGGTAAAAAGTATGATCCTGTCGAAAACAAAAATCCATACTAAGAAACATAAAATTTGAAGTCACGTAAATCGAATAAATGCTCTTTCGAGCAAGAAGTGCTGATAAGTGTTAATTGTATCGAATTACACTAAAAGAGACCGCGTATCAAGAATGTTATCAACAGCAGTTGCATAATATTCCCGAGGAGTTATTGCACCGTTCATTACGCGAAACTGACAAATGAATTTTGCATAACAATTTTTACACGTCTTCTTAGTGGTTTCGACTATTTGTCATGCTCAATAATACTGCTCTGCTGCACAGTGCGCAAGCATATTATCACATAGCCGGTATAGGTCTAAAATAATTTAAGCTGCAATAATAACCCACAGGAGAAGGGCGAATAGAAGTAGCCGCTATACATGAAAGAATTTTGATTAAATTTTACACATTTGTACGTTCCGGTCGAGAACGGCCGATCGAACGCGGTGGACAAGATTATTGCAAAGTGTTACAGACAACTTTCACTCTCCTTGCCACAAGAGTTTACGCGTCCTCCTTTCAATGCAATATCCGACGACGTAATCATGTATATACATACGTATATACATATATTGTTTATTTATTTATTTATTTAAGCGATTAATTTCATGGAGAAAGTTTTGGTTCTATTTGGACTTTTATCGTCGTCGTAGCATGTCGACGTTACTCTGCTGTTTACACGGGCTCTGAGTTGGTAAACACCAGCAATATCTAACGTTTCGAATCTACTTTTAAATGAGCCATCGCACTTAAATTTTGAAAAACGTTCCATTTAAAGATAGAGATACTCGTTTCACCACGAATCTTGTCTCAAGACAGATTGCATCCATCGTTCTATTACGATTACAATTTCGACCGATAATTACAAAAGCCTGCAAGCGACAAATGGCCTCGAAGGATTCCTAACAACTTGACTAACTGTTCGTCGGAATTAGAATCGATAATCACTTCTCAAAGTTACGGAGCCTTGCAATTCGAACGGTGAACTCGAGGATGTAAAGCCAAGTTTGTTCAAGGGTTTCCTTGGCAGGCATCCGATGACGCATGGAAAATGTCTCGAGAAAGAAATGGAATTGTATCTCGAAAGATATCATTGACTTTGGTATCCTGTCGACAGTCGATCAGAAAATTCTACTCGCCACATATTAAAAGAAATCATTCAGTTATGAATTACCTGGCGGAATTATCGAAGTTTTCGGTAATAGTCATCTTCTTCGAAATCTATCTCGTACTCGTATGCAACGCTCACTTTGCACTATTATAATTTCACTTAAATTTTACACCGATCCGTTTCCCTTTTTCTCGTTATGCAACTTCGAGCTTTTCCATTTTATAATAGTTGCTAGTGTACCGGCACATTATTAAGTGAATTAGTTTCGAATCCGGAAGCCCACTGATACCAATCACCGGGCATCAGTAATGCTATGTAAAAGAACTTTCGGAATTTTTGAATAGTTCGTTTTTGTGTCCTCGATCGACGACCAGAAGGATGCCGGGTCCCCGATGTTCGGCGTTGCAATAACTGCCAGCACACTGGCAGTTAATATCTGTTCAGGCTTGCCGTCCGAAAGTTGCGGGCATTTGTACTTTCTGCTGTGTACTCCCTCCAAGATCGACGACTCCCTCCTTTTTCGTCTCGCTATTCACCTCACCGACAAATACACACTCGAACAACTCCGTTGAGTATATCCTTTCTGGACTGTTTGAAGTCGAAGTTATTGTAGACATAATTCAGTTCTGATGAAAATATAATATACCCTCTTGCGGTAAAAATTGAAAAAGGTTGACTTTTAAAAGTTACTGACAGATAAGAATATTTTTCTCTATATGGAATACCGACGATCCGACGGTTTCGTGGACAAAAGTCGGAGGTTGCATTGATAAAAAATACGAAAGCTACCTTACGAAGATCAATTTATCCAAGAAACAATAATCCATGTTTCTTTTACACGATAAGTCTTTTCACGACTATGTAATACTAGTTCCACATTAGTCGTAAACTGACGCATCCGACCTGTCTGGCGGTACGTAAGAATTATGATCGATCGATTGTCGCAATCGATCGGTCGTTAGTCGCATGCCGTAATCATGTTCAAAGGCGTCGTGCATCGTCCAACTGAACTTCTTCTTATCAAAAAATTGGATGCATCGATCATGGCGTGCCGCTCCTACCCGAAAGGATTATGATCTAAGATCGATAATATACTGTTGTATAAGTTCCAATGTCAATCACCAGGCCAATCGAGATTATGGACGAAATTACAAATTTACCCAATATGAAACTCAGCGTATTAAATAACTGACGAGTGTCACGGTATCTATGTATGACAATTGATAAAAATTGCACGTAATTAAATTTTACACCGATTCTACCGATCGCAGGCGCCAGACGTCCGCGGATTGTGATCCCTGTCATAATTGGTTCAAGCTTATCAATACGCGCTACAATGTACGTGTCGGATTAATTATCTACTTATCTAGAAATTTTACGAATTCACGCACCGGCTAGAGATCCGGGATTACGAATTTCGCGGGACCGACGGATGTAGCAAAAAGATCTCTGTGTTACGAAAAATGGACCGTCGAACGGTCTCTGTAAGCTCGTCGATCATCTTAATCTGTTCTCGGCCGAGCAGGCGGTATTAGCAAATAAATACATAAACCCAAGCGATGCACTAAGCTCCAAGCTAACATTGCGGAATGCAATGGGTTTTCGGATCTATGCGATAATATGCAGCGTGTACATTATTTTCAAGTCGGTCGATCGTTTTATTTAACATTGTAATTTATCGACAATGATTCGATCGCATACTCGTCTTGTCCAAAATTTATTGTACACGCTATGAATATATATATATAAGAAAATCAAGGCGCAGATTTCCTCGAAGAACCGCCAATCAATGGCACGTATACATAATAACTTTTAATCGTCTTATCAATTTGTTTATCACTCGGCTTAGTTTACAACTATACTGCATTCCGAGTACGATTCTTAAAGATGTACTGTACTTTGGTTAAGAAAAATATGATTCTATAACAATCTTTTTTTATATATCCATAACGCGATCGTATAAAACATCTCTTTTAACTCGAAGGACAAATCTATGTTCACACATTCAGTCTAAATTTGAACGTTTCACATGCGATATATAACTTTGTACAAAGTATATATCAAAGGGTCAGTATTAGTCAAGAAAATTGCATTACAGTTATTTCTTCTCCAGTTCTGCCCTCCGCGTTAATTCACGGCCACTTACGAATGTCTTAAAATGTAAAGTGAATGTTCCAGTCATTGAGCAAAGTAGCCAATCGGATTGGTAGCCTTGCTTGCTTGCGGTACATCGATATATGATAGAATGTGAAATGCCAACATTAAACAGTATATATCTTAATGTTATTAGTCGTGCACCGCCAATGACTAGGACATACACTTAGTTTAAACTCAATCTATAATTCACGTGCGCTTTGCGTCGCAAACTCAAATATTCATTTGTTTGGTTTATCCAAACAGTGTGCATACAATTAACATGTATAAAGCTATAATGATAAGTGCCTACGTTCAACGCATCATCAGAAAAAATATGATAATTATAATAATAACTTAATTCTCTTTAAAATGACCAATTGGATCCGCATTAATTTGCTTACATCAACAGCTACTTAGCAAAATAGATTTTTATCTGTAAAAGAATAAGAAAAAAAAACAGTGCACGACCGGGATATATGTTTTTTGCGGGATAATTTAGACGATCGGACGCGGTAAAGGCACTCTCGATTCCACACCTCTCCTAGATTTCGCGTACAACAATGACTGCATCATCTATTTTCCACAACGCTCCGCGTCCACTTTTGTGATCATTCGATTTAATTAATATTCGCATATTAAGATCATGTTTTTGCCATGCATAGATGAACTTTCTGTTTTCTCGTATTTGTTTCATCGTGAATCTTGTAACATTAGGAAATTTCAAACGCATTTGTGAAGTATCTTAATCGACAGTTGTAACAAGAACTTTCGAAGTCCAAATACACACAGCCATACAATTAAGAGTTTGCCTAGTCACCTCCATAGACATTTTTCGATTATTGTGCTCACAGGTTCTGAAACCGGTCAATGACATTCTTTTTATCGTTAACCTTTTTTCGCTGGTGAATATTTTGTTCAATGTTATTCATCTACGAATTTTGCGATTGAGAATTGCATTCATAGTTGCAATTTTATAATTCACGAAGCAAATGATACAAGGGTATAAAAAGTCTACGAGTGCTCGTTTTCATGCAAGAATATCGTCGCTTTCATATAAAAAAGCGCGCGGTATATTTATCGATTAAAATTCGATACGTTGCATCGAGCATCTCTGCCTCTTCCCCGACGGGCAGATAATCCTAACAGATGAAATCAAAATTATGTACAACAGACGGTCTTTGTGAAGAAACTCAGTCGAGTTTGTCGGAAATCAATGGAAATCTGACAATACGCAACTGGCGTCCAAAGTCGCATACTATGCTATCTCTTAACGCGAGCATTTGCTTAACATAAACACTGTCATCCTTGTGACCTAATCTCACTTCCCTAACGGGCTCGCCTGTTCTCACATCCCAGACGACCAAGGAACCCTGTGAAAAACAAACAAATGTCAGATATCCATACCGTTCAATAAAATACGAGTAGTCTTTCCGTACAAATTACCTGATTGCTCGTAATGAGTAATTGTTGCGTCAACATGACTAATTGAAAGCTGTACGCAGCTTTCTGGGCGGGTAGAGCGTGCAGCAAGTGTCCCTGAAAACGTTCCCAAACGCATAGCCTCTCATCGGTACCAATGCTGATAATGTACGACGCCGAACACGTTAAAGCTGCCACTGCACCGTCATGGGCTTGTATGCTGTACATGCACATTCCTGAAATCAAACAGATAACAGTACATTACGCATATCGTATTTTTATAATAAATTGACGAATGCGATAACGATTGAAAATATTTACCGGTGGAAAGATCCCAAACGCATAGCAGACCGTCTCGGGATCCGCTTCCCGAAGTCATCGGACTTATCCTGTCGATAAATAGACATGATATCGGACCGCAGTGTCCGTGCAAAGTGTACAGGGGAAGTTGATCCTCGAGTCTGAAAACATGTCAACACACCAGAAGTAGCGTCGTTCCTATAATTACGAATTCACCATCCTGTAAAAGTTCGATACCTGAAGACTTTTAAAGTATGATCCTGACTTCCGGTGAGCACACGACCGCCTTCGCTGTCTAGTATAGTAATGGCTTGCTGATGAGCTCGGTGGGTTCCTTTCTTTAGACATCGCAAATCCTCTCCAGGCTGTGATAAATTGTTAATATCCATTGGTGAACCGGCACTACCCGTTCTTACATGAGCTGGTAAAAACATGAATAAATATCGGTTACTCCCGATGGAATGAATAAATTGTTCCATAGATAAATCTTTTTTTTTTACTTCTTCTCCCGGAACTAAAGCCCCAGCCAACCTGATGACCCTCGCTATATCTTTCCAATTCCAGAAAGTCGACGGAGCCATTCAATTTGGCCGCCACAACGCGATTACCAATGAATTTAACTGCCGAGGTACCGAGACCCGATCCATCGTCGAAGAAACACTGCAAGGGCCAATTTCATGAATTCTCATCCTCCTTGAACTTTTTTATGGCTACGATATATTTAGAAAATTGTACCATAACTCACTTTTAATCGACCGGTCGTGCCTTCCCAAAACTCGAGACACCCATTAGCGCACCCAACAACAACGAGATTATCTTGATAGTCGACACACCATATTGCCGATATGTTGTGAATGTTCCGCATAGTCTTGTAGGTGTTTAGAGAAGTCGAGCTATCAGTCAATTCGTTGCCATTGAACCTACTAGAACTTATACTCAACCCTTCCGTACTTTCGGACTTTTGCACGTATTCTATCGATTTTCGATGCTCCTCAAACAGATGTCTGTAGTGTTCTCCGTAGTCGAAACCCTGTTCGTAATTCATTTGACCTGGTGAATACTTGATCGATGAAAATTTCGTATTTATCGATGATCGCAGGTCAGGTAGATCGAAGCTCTGATCAAGGCTCCGCCGAAAAGATTTGCGTTTTTCGTATCCAAAGTCGTTCATCTGATAGTCGTATTCCAGACAGTTCATCGAGTGTCTTTTGCTGTTGGCACCGTGAGATATTCGCTGATAACCGCCAGATACGGGCGACGATTTTTGTTTGTGAGATACGGGGGATGCGTTGTGAAGACTGTAAGAATTAGACATTTCCATCTCCCCTCGAGATGGTGGCGAGCCGCTCTCGTAGTCGGACATGAATTCATCAGGATCCGGGGTTCCGATCACCGAGTCTCTCTGCACAACACTGAAAAATTTTCGTCTGTCTATGTGCGTTACCATCTCGCCGGTTATGCTGTCCCAAATCCTAATGTGTCCGGCGAGACAGCTACTCGCTATGGTATTCCCGTCGGTCGCTATGCACTCGACTTCCTGCGTATGACCATCGAGAACGAGGGGCAGAGTTTCCAGCACGAGTTGCGTCGACGAGTCGTGAATTTTCTCCTGTTGATGCCAACTCGCTCGCCACTCGGCATAATTTCTTGTACAGATGCAACGATATAGTACGACCATCGTATAAGCGACGACTATTACACTTATCAGACATAGAAGAGTTGCCAAAAATATTTCCATCGGGCTCGACGGAATGAATGGTGTATTTGTATCGAAACCACGAGCTTCGGATCTTGTTGGCTCTTCCAGGTCTGCAACATGAGTAACATATAGATTCATTAGTTGTAACATGGATAAGCTATATCGAATATAGAATGTTCGAAAAATTCTTTGGTTCTTTCGTTCAATATCCGGTATACACTGCGCTTGACCAAGAATCTTATTTACGTTACGCCTAGCTAAACATATGTGACGTAAGATACGTTTGACAAACCTGAGAAATCCAGCGGGTCAAGAGCGGCGGTCGCGAAACTCTGCCATTGAAATAGTTGGACGTCATTTGGATTGCTGATTTGTCTAACCAACTGAGGACTGACGGCGTGGGATAATTTTATCGCTGGTAGTATCGTTATATGCTCACCGGCGACCGATATGTTGTACATACTGAGAATAGAAGACCAGTGATAGAGAGACAAACGATTCCATGGTGGAAAGTCTACCGGTCGCAATTTATTGAGTTCCTCGGTTATATTATTCATTAGCGGAGGCTGCAACAAGAATTAAAAAAGAACGTTAAGAAACAACGTAGAATGGATCCGTTGGAGACACTGAGCAAGTTTATGATTTCACCTGATCATGAATATTCGGTGGTCCTGTAGATGTTTGAACCGACATGGGTTTCATACTACTTAAGCCCACGTAAGATTTCAATGGTTGTGGTCTTTCTATTGTATATCCATCAATTTCTGTGTCAGGTTTGAGGGTATCGCTCAGGTGAATCAAGTGCTCGATTAGTCCGGAATTGTAGATAATCATACTTATCCAGACGACCATCCAGACCATGAAAGCTCGCTGAAATATCCTTGTTCTTGCCCAGAAGTGTACTAGCCTAAGCCTTTTCGGTGTTTTAACGAGATTTCCAGTGTTTTGGGTATTCGGAGCAATAACGTTAGTCGGACCCGCCGACAAACCGTTTAATCTCGGATGAGATTTTGATCGAAAGATATTTGGCTTCTTGTTGGAGACCGATGTGGTGAATTGTTGTTTTCGCGTCGACGGCATATTCGTCAGATGAAATTTTGAGTTATCGCTCGACAGTTCCATACGACGAATATCAACAGCTAGTATCGTAGAGAAGAATACCATTTGGAGAAAAAAATCGTTAAGCAGACCGACTATGGCGAATATGCAAAATTCTTGAATAGCCGGTACGAAAGTGAAGAGCCCGATGGTGAGAATAGTCACTTCGGTTAGTAGATTTTTCGTTATTGACCAACCCTCCTTCGACATACCCTGGGCGACACGAATCTTCACGTCCAAATGTGCCGGAGTACTGACGACGCTCTTTGTTAGTACCAAAACATTTTCCAATCCAACGATGACGACGAGATAAGGAAAAACATCTTTGCTTCCCAAGCTCAGCGTGAGCCCGAAGAAGAAACAAACTCCCACGGTCATAGCGAGCGACGATACAACGGTAAAACTCGCGCTAAACGCCATACCGATTTTCGATTTTATAAGCTCTATCTTGCGTACGGAAAAGTATACGTAGAAAAACAAAGCGACAAAGGTCATCGTCAGAGGAAAAAAGTCGCTGTAATTGAATTCTCCGGGATAAAAAACGTGCAGCGTCTCCCCGTTGGATAATGGGTGTGGTGAAGTTTTATTTCGAGACTGATGCAGAGAGTAGTAACTGGTCAATCGACTCTTCAATCCGCTTATAAATCTACGAGACAAAAAAAATCTTGCCTTATTGTTCTTCGAGTTAATTATATACGATACTACGTACTACTGTATAAGATAATAATACTATGTAGTCACGTGTTGGAAATAATTAACTAAATGGATGAAAAGAACTCACCTTGGATCGTACTCTTTCAAAAATATCGTGACGGCATATTGCATTACTCTCTGCCGAACTCTCACTGGATATCTCTTAACGCCGGTCTCTTTAAGACTCATACCAAAGACCATCTCGGCCAGACTTATTTTACCCTTTTGTAGACTCTATCGAGAACATAAGAATCGAATTAGCAATTGTGCGAATTTAGCGTGGTGGAGAGCGAACGAAATGAATCGGCAAACATATACGAGACCTTCGTAAGCCCGAGTATACATTCGACCACGCTCATTCATATACGCGCATGGATCAGTAAGGTAAACATACTAAGGTGATTCATGAGTCCGAGAAGAACGAGTGGTTAAATAATTTCTCTAACCTGATAGGAGAAGATCGTTCCCAACAGATTCGTGTCCTGATTGTATATCTCGATGCTTTGCTGCCATAAATTCGCAGGCGAAAGGACAAGACAATTGTACTCCGGCAGTACTTCTGGTTTCTTGCCATTTCTCTTTTTTACTGTTTCGATGTGAAGGCACACCTGTCCCAGGGTCTTCAGTCTGACCAAGAAAATAAAAACGAATCGTTTCCATGAATTCTGATGAAAAAGCCGTTGTCTACTGTACATAACGCGAATACCTACGTTTCGGGGTCTTGATAATTTTGTATGATCTCCAAGAGATTGAAAACTTCGTACAGTGGACCACGAAAAGCGTCCGATAGAGCGAGATCCTCTGCCCACGGTACGATACCGACCCTCAGGACGACTTGCTGAATGTATAGAGCCGGACTGTCCGAACCATTGACCGGAATTATTGTATGATTGATCACCGTGCGCGGTGTATTGCCAGGCATTGGTAAATTCACGAGTGGAGAGCTGAATAATACAGAAAATATTTTTTCACTCATATTCCCGATTATAGCACAAGTATAATAATCGACTTACCAACATAGTAGCACTACTGAGATTGCCAAAGAAATAACTGCAACTGGATGGGAGGAGCAAAATAGGCCATGGGCATAATAGAGCCCTGCCACTCTGTCCGGAAGGCTTCGGGACATTTCACCTCAACGCCACGTAACCAACATCCTCTTGTAGTACAGAGTATATCCAGTCTCCTTGTATTATCTATAAATTCCAGGAATAAAATGCATTAATTCTCTACAAAAATGTAACAGTAAACCATAAAAGGTGACAACATTCAGGGATCAATTTTTTTTTATTCATTCAATGTCACACATCTTTGTGAATGAAATTAAATACGCAAGAAGGAAATTTTTCATTAGGCTCTTTGACAAGAAATATTGTCTAACGTATGTTATCTTGATGCGGCTGTTGCATCTTTGACGTTACATAAGCATAAGAAGTAACAACCATGCTTGGCTGTCAGTCAAGCATGGTTGTCTTGTCAATGTAATTTGATGAATTCGTTCTGCATTGAACAAAACAGCATAATTACAAAAATATTCAATCACTTTTTGCGTATTTATAATGTATTAACAATGTACTGTATGCAAAGATTTTTGTGTATGTTAGTAAATGCAAGAGGGAATGATCAACGCCGGTGACCGATAACACGAAGAATATGTTCTGTCAAATATGGTTACAAATTAAGGGCAGTGAGTCAACTCCCTGTATCTAATTGGCGCATGATATCGCAAAAGCAACATTTTTGTCTGTATAATTGTGCTCTGATTAACGAGTTATGCAACATTTTAGACTTCCTTTAATGCCTTGAAAAGAAAAAATTGGATGCAAACTTATGTACTGTACTGCGGAAGTACCTGGCACAAAAAAATACAAAGGTTTTTACTGTAGCGATTTTATGTCAACAAGGTAGAAAAATCTGGATAGCTATTTGTACCTTCTATTTTTCATCCAGTAGCAGTGACAAGTTGTCAACTTCAAAAAATCGTCACAATTTTAATAGAAAAAAACATTGTAATTAATGATGACAGAAGAAAAACGTTACTTTCTTTTATCATTGACAGAAAATCAGAGACTGGAGTTTGATTATTTTTATGAGAAAGATAACAATATCCGTACGTGAGAAACGACCAGAGAACTGGAAACGTGGCTGGAAAACGTGTTCGATATAAATTAGCGAAAGCTTTCATAGTCGACGATTGAATACCCAATTGTGGCCAATCGAAGCGAATTGATAAGTAGTACGACCGGACGGTAAAGGCGCCTCGAAGGCAGAGTCTTACCTCATTACTGCAGCATGGATCGAAGATTCTTCGCGCTACGTTAAAGACCCGTACAGAAACCCGCCGATGTCGCAACGTATTTTGTTACAATTTCAGCGTACGATAAGCGGATGATCATGCATGTAATGTAAAAATAAACTTCTCGGTCACTCGGTAGCAGAGCCGTTTGGGTGAGCGAGAGTCGAAGCAGCAAGTGGCGATGTCGAACAGCCGCGAGAGCCTATATTTTCGAGGTTATACTCCAAACCTGCTGGGAATGTGTGTGGCAGTCTGTCATTCGAAAATTCTACGACACTAAACTTCTCCCCGACGATTAAATCTCGTTCAGACAATTTATAAAATTAGAAGCACACAGACGAACGTGCGTGTTTAAAAAAAAAGCGCACACAAGACGGTCGAAAACAGTAGGACGCAAAGGGCTTTAACAGTCACGAAAATTACGGACTCTCGTGATGCGAGGTATTCTTATCGTTTTCGTTTGAGGTTTATTGAATCCGCGACGAGGTACACGCTCGAGCGAATCGTGAGTGCACTGTCCGGTTAAATTCAACTCGTGGGACTCGCAAGCCACGCAGTGGAGACGACATAAGAACAAGATAGACGGTGAGAGAAGTTACCGCTTTATGGAGGGAGAGAGGGCAGCGAGAGTAAGATCACAGACGCATACAACTGAGAGCGACAGACGAAGACTTATTTATTTTCGAACACTCCGGCCGAGCCTCCTTGAGGCAACCAATGGGCAGGTGCGGCTTCACAACCCTATCAATTGGGTAGAGAGTATCGTGACAGAAACAATGTAGTACACGTGGTGGAAAACTCAGCTCCGGTGCATCGTACTTTTTTTTTCAGTGCTTTTTTTTTATTATTTGCGTGGCTCACCAGCAAAAACTCGAAAGGACACGGAAGTCGTATTATTAAGAGAACGGTGAGACAAACGGAGCGCTGTTCTTCGCAAACACACTACACGTAATAACCAGTTCTAAGGCAATCGCGGTCACTGCGTTATCGACCTACGCACATCAAACCGAAGAATATGGAGATCCATATTCTTCGATCAAACTACGCGTCATTTATTTTTGTCTACCGGGTGTCTAATTGTTGGCGGTCGGATGATCGGGACAAAAAAACCATCATCGATGCGGAAATAGCGATTTAAAATGAAGCTCTTCTTTCCACGTAAGCATCAATACTCGGTGTCAAGACGCTACCGCGTCTCGTGATGATAATGGGTTATAATTATAGGACATTATGAACGAATTGCGAACAGCTGTTGAGAAAGAAACTATTATAATGAGGTTAACCGCGTAATGCGCACCTTTTTTATACCTTTTTGCATTGGAGATCCGTTTGCAAAGCAAATAACATATTTCCCTGTAACGTCACGTCCGATTTCGAACTCTCATTTTTCGACCAGAAGTGCCGTCATACTCGGAATACGTCATTTCGGTTTTAAAAATCTTGTTCTATCCGACATTCAAAGCTTGTCAGCGTGTAACTATAATTGCATCCATTGCGTAACACATGGTAATTAGGAAGTCATTGGCATTGCAAATACCGGGCACGGGTCAAACATCTACGCGTTAAAAAAGAGAGTAAGGGTGATTCAAAGTACGATTGAAATGAAATACTAAAAAAATAATTGGTTGCAACGAGTTTTTCAGGTACTCCGGAACTATCGCGTGCATTATAGAATAACATAGTCGTATACTCGATCAGAACTATAAGTTGAGAAGACGGTAAACTATTTCAGTGAATCGTACCCAACACGAACGGTCTATTTTGTATACATATAGAGAACCCGGAAAAGATTGAAACGATATTTTCAGTCTCACCTGGGCTAGGCAAGTTGAAAACTGGCCGACGACGCATGCATGTATATACTGCTGAGTTATGTAAGAGGATGTCCCATATCATCTTCAATAGCGGTCACCGATCAGGGACAACCTGGATATTCCAGCAATGTCGAGAAACTTCTAGAAAAACTTTCAGGAAAATAAAGATGCAGTCAGAAAAAAATTATTATTCAGTGGAGAGAAAAGTTTTGTCGTTCCTTTCAGCAACGATCCAGAATGTGATCGACCGCTCGCCACCGTCTCACATCGTACATTAGCATAAATTCTAATTTGTATAGCGAACGCACGCGTATAAAGTGGACGTGCATGAATTGCGGTGCAGCCGACGCTGTTGCGCGTGCAGCATATCACAGAGAAACGTACCGTTTTTCCACGGCAAACCCAAAAGATTTTATAAAATACTACGTCGCTCGAAGAACTGAAAAATTATCATCGTCGGTTTCGAGCGCTTAATTGATTTTTTATTTGATTTGTAAGAATTCATACATTTTATTTGCAGTAGCCTGAATTATACTAATTTTATCGTGGCTCATGCTTGCCTTTCTCTCGTAAAATACGCGTTTGGCTTTTTTTTCGTCTCGAGTATTCAAACCTCGACCTTTGAACTCGTCAATGTCGCCGTCTATGAGAGATTGAAACACGTATCGGTAGCCGTGACGCGCGTCACGCTAGGCAAAATAAAGCAAAACAAGTTGTGTATAACAAAGTCTACAACATCTTGTGACGCACTTATAAAAAAAAGTTGTTTCAATGATCTTCCAGTCCGGAATATATTTTCAGTTTTGTTTTTTCCAGATTCATAAACTTTGATGTTTTTAATTACAGATGCGACAAGCGCCGATGTATGTCGAGTGATGAAGTTAGTAGTGGTTAGTTGGGCAAGGAAGGAACTCTTACATATCGATGGATATCTACCGTATCGGTACGAGTCGTATCGAAGGTCTCAGTTGCAATACATATTACGCAAATGCGTCGAGTGATGAGTTTGAAAGTTGAGACGATGCGAAACACCTGTGAGTACAAGTTGTTACGAAAATATTTCTGTAAGAGTTAATCTATTAGGATTACGAGGAAAATCGCATTCATTAGCTATTGAACCATACAATTTCTGGCTATTTAGTGTTCTCGTCTCTTTCTCTATGACCAACCGCCGTCGAAAATTTTAGATTATCCGTTTTGTTACCAACCGAGGAATTTTATATTGCCTAAACCGGAGGACACTCTTTTACTAGTGTTTTGCTTCATCGCCTCATCGAGGAAGCTTCGTTATGGTGAAACATTTTTTTCCCGAGGTTCCAAAACATCAAAAAATAATATTTAAGACAATGTCTTCGTGTGTGTGCGTGCACGTGTGCGTGTGATTCTAAAACTCGAAAACGGCTTGACTGTTTAAACTGAAACTTCGCATGTATCTTATTTGATCAGTCAACGTTTGTCCAAAATTTCGCAAAAAAATGTTCCCTTTTTTTGTACGCTATTTTTCATTTCCCCGAAAATGTTTGTGCCCGGCGCAGCGCTCGCAATTTTTTTTTTTTTGCTATTGGACTAAAAACGCGTGTAGAGATGAGATACGATCTGTTACGAATTTCTGTTACGAACGTAACAGAAATGGGTCTATACGCGGTCGATAAATTAACTCAAAGATAAACTCACCGAGACAGCGATGATTTCGTGATTCCAGATAGCTTGAAATAATTTTGATCCAATAGTCTGCACGAACTGCATCTTACAACGCTCCGAGAACCAAGCACAATCACTGAACCACAAGAGCATTATTCACAACGCATCTCGATCATATAAAAGTCGGCAAATAATTCGCACGAATACTCGCACACGAGTTGACAGCAAAGTCGCGAAGTGATAGGTAGCGAGCGAGCCACACGAACCCGAAACGAATGAACATGATAGCCGAAGAGTATGGTAGCAAGAACGAATGGCTCAGCGCGAGATAATATGCCGAACGTAAACACGGCGGTACAAGAGAAATTCGAGTTACCGCGACGAAGAACTTCGATCGACTGATTAGCCTACGGAAATACTACCAACAGGTCGTTATGATTATTGCGGGATCATTAGCCGATAATTACCGCCCTCTTAACTATTCCAGAGCATCGATTTGAACGGCAGCCGAAACTGTAACGCGGGACCTCGGCATTCGTCGCGACCATTACTCTTGATTCACGGCGCCAAAACGCCTCTTGACCCAACTAAAACATAGCAGGTGTTTTGCCCTGGTCTAAACCAAAACTATACCTCTGCCTGTTCACTAACACTGGGCATTGTCACCTAAACGCAGTGCCGGGTTTGCCCCGGACTATGACGTATTGGCGTTTCTCATTACATCGAGATTCCCTTCACCGAATAGATTCGAAATCATGACCTCAACTAAATCTCTAAACGGATACTCATGGGTACCATTAAGCTCGTCTCGATAATCGACTCCACGGGATCATGAGAGCTCTCGAATGTTATTTCAAGGGGAGCTGGACGGTACCGTGAACAGCGGAGGGGTAACGAATCGGGAACTGTAACACTCTGAATCGGTTGCTGCAAACGCGAAATGCTAATTATTGGTGTTTTTGTGACGGCGTTCGAAAAATCACATTACACAGTACATATTATAGTAGAGGCGAATCATTGTTAACATTTTCACGTTTAGTGAATTAAACTTTTCTTATATATATATATATTTTGTTACCATTTCCTTCCGTGCCCTTCGATCGAATTGTATACGTAAAAAAATCCGTGCGACGGGTCGGAAGGCGCTGAAAAACCTTTACCTTACCGCCTGAAAAATCACGCCTCTTTGATGTCAGAGCTATATAGAGTCTGTAAATCCAATTTCCTTGCTCCGTAGAGTCGTCGTCGACTCTTTCGTCACGGGGAGGGAATGCTTCGACGACGGGGTTCAAATGCGCCGAGAATCCACCATCCCAAGATTGAATTCTCTTTGACGGTAGAGCATACTGCTTGAGCCAGCCCAACTGTGAAGAAACACAGCGTCACGTTTCGGATTTAATCGGGTCCGGAACTTCGAATTTTCCTCGTTCGATTCCTATTCGACCGACGTTGTTGCGAAAATTTAATTATCGATTAATTTTTTTACTGTCATAGGTCCATCGTTTTTTCACCAATTCCATTAAATACTATGTGGACATCCGATTTCAAAACTCTGTTACGGTGTACTAAGGTGGATCCCCAACGTGCGAAAGTGTACTGGGATATTCGGAAATGTCGTGCGTCGAGAAAAGATCGGGACTTAGCTCGTTCTACTTCCATCAGGTACAAGAGGCCCATTGTTTTCGTTACAGTTTGCGGAATTTTAATACCATCAACTTGCAGAAATCGAACGTGGGAATTTCGGCATCTCGTAATTATGCTTTTGGTAATATAGTTGTTCTGTTCTTCCAACGCCAATAACCTATATTTTCAATTTAAAAAATCCCAATTTTCCAGCTTCTATTGAACTTGTCACTATTACCACGATGACGTTGCAGTAACCGATTTTTATCTTACTCAAGCCCTTTGTGCTTAAGAAGACATAAGCGTTTAATTGATAATTGAAACATCGCAACCTCGGGTTTGATTTCGTATGCAATTTATTTTCGTCGTTTTTTTTTTATGATATATCACTTTCAGTTCGAGAATCCAAGCGGAAGCGTTGTCAACTAGGGGAAAAGTCACTGTAGGTTTGTAGATGTAAATGTCTAACTGGAATTGAGGTCACTTCGGGGGAAGGAGAGGAACTGAGATAGGAACAAGGACAGGGACAGAGACAGAGACAGAGACAGGTACAGGTACAGGTACAGGAACAGGAACAGGAACAGGAACAGGGACCAGGACAGAGACAGAGACAGGGAGAGATGGTTCTCTGGAACTCAATTATAAGCCAGACTGAACGGTGCTGCAGTTCGTTAAATGCACTTATGGCCTCACTTACTGGCATCCGAGCTTGTTTCGAATTCCATTATCGGACATAGAAATCAATATACATGTAGCGCATATATGCCCGGATGACCGGGTGTATTTATCATTCTCTCGGGAATCGAATGGTCCCGACGCGTGCGAAATTTATCTCATCAGCAAAAGTATGCCGTAAAATATCGACATTTATGCCCGAAGCAGTAGATATCCGTGATCCCAGATACCGCGGTATAATTTTATAAATTTGAACAATTGGGCGCCTTAACACTTGTATTGTTATGCTAATAATTTGTATGTAAACATTGTTGGCAGATATGAGAACAATCCGGGGCCACCGTCATTTTTTTGAGAGGCAATTGAAGTACGAACGAAATATGTAAAATACGACCTTGATATCTTTATTTTATGTTATCGTTTTTTTAATAAATATGATGTTACATAGTAACGTAAGGAATATTGTGTAATGATCGTAACTTATGGATCTCGTACGGACCTCGAACGATCGGAGGTGTAAACATTTTATATAGCATCGACGATGATCGTTCGAGGTCAGATTGAAACGTGTATATATAGATTTTTTCTGTTTTGTTTTTTTTTTAAGTATACATAATATTTATTTTCATAATATTCGTTCTTTTCATTTCCTAAAGACAGCACAAACACAAATTATGGTACAGTATCGTAGTAGCGTCATAGCCGCATACGAGCTTCGATAATTGATTTATTCTCGTTGCTGCTGCATTCGCTCTTCCGTGGACGCTGAACATTCGAAAATGTATTTTCATCCTATAGTATTTTTCAGCCAGACGTATCTGCTTGAAAAATCTATTGGGAAGGTTATGGTTCGCCACATAGGGTGTATAATATAATTTCATTATTTTCAACCATTCATCAAACCTTTGCAATCTGTGGCGAGGTCCGTTTTCCTTCAAGCCTCGATTAACAAAGTTGGCGGATTGATTCGAGTCCAATCACAATTACAATCATCGTATCTACAAAAAAAATAGTATCCATTTCACGTGGTAACTGTCGAGATAGGCGCGGGAAGTTATAAAATTGACGTATGCTCAGCCGAGTACTCGAGATGAAATGTCAATATTTTTCATAATTATTGTTTTTGTAGATCGGCTCTACGTGTTATTTTAACATCTCGTGCAAATTCGCGAACATATAGCGATATTTCGGGCGCCGTTGTATATCTGAGGGCTGTTTTGCAGCGTGCTCGAACAAAGTTTTCCTCAGTTTCAAACCCTGTCGTGAAAATCTTTTTAAAGCCACACACCGTAATCAGATATTATCCATCGTTGTTGTGCTCGCTTGTACAAATATCTCGCGCACACGTCACGGATCAGTGTTCACACAAAAATTCAACTTCGCACGCGAAAATACTGCATCACAAAAAAAAATACTAGATTGTCGAATAAAATTATCTACCTTGCCTCCGCTAATGTACGCCATATAAAACGATCGCTCGCTTTTAATCTTTTTTCTTGTCCGTGATTATTTCCGGATGCCTTAAACGAATTCCACGCACGAAATGAAAAATTGTTCGTCATTATACATAATTCATTCTAATATTTACACGCGGGAAGAGTACGCACTCTTTCGTCGTCGAAGTTTCATCTAATAATAAAAACATTCTTGCTCGCGTACTAGCGAGTACTTGTATTCATAGCGCTGGACCAACCGCAGTCGTGGGTCCACGAGAAATGGAAGAACATTCCAAATTTCGCTAAGGCTCTGTCCGCCGATTTTTTTGCACCGTCTGACTCACAATGTCAATCCAACTGGTGAATACACTCGACGATAGGTCCTAATCCAAACAGATTTGTATTTACACGATGGTCCACCCATTTAATGAACGTAATTTTTATTTATTTAAGCAATATTCATCTTCTCGATCTCGTTTCGAGGAGATACGTTAAGGTTTTTAAAAAAAATTTCTACAGCCCTCCTTTTGCATATTTCAACATGTGTTGTGGAAGTATATGAGAAACACGAGAAATTGGGAATAATGATGTAAAGTACAATGAGAATAATCAATACACCGATTATTATCACGGAAAGAAGTCAAAAAGAATGATGTTGAATTGTGAAAAATCGTAAGCTGTGTTAGAGAGGAGTTTCGTCAGATTCAAATGTCAGACATATGAAAATAGGTGTGTCATTTACATAATTTCCCCCCCCCCCCTTTTAAAATTATCGCTACATATACTGTGTGTATATTTATTTGTTGCATGTATTTGTCTGTGTAGCAATCATGTCGGGGCTGATATGTACAATTACATTTGCAGTACGCTTCGTCGCAATAACTCTTCGTTCCATTAGTTCGAATTTCTTTTGTTCTATAAAACTGAGGGACTCGTGAGTAAATCGGCAAAATCCCTAAACAAACTGTACGTTGTACGTCTCTATCTCCATTGGTTTAAGACCGATATCTCGAAATCCATTCCTCAGACGCTCCTTCGATTTAGTACCCGTTAGGGAAGTCTTTGTAACGTTAACTTTACTAAGCTTGAAGAACGAGGTTTCGGGGCTCAGTTGATCATTCAGAGGACAACGCTTCAGTGCCACGTCAGTGCCGACCGCGCAACTGTAACCCTGTCTGTGAAGTACCATCAGAGCGCTGTTTATAGGAAAGTGTGGAAGCTTTTGATCGTGATTTGTTCGAAGATTCATCAGATGAACGTCACAGGGGAAGCTCTGACTGACCAATTTAATCTCCGGTATGATCGTAACTTCGCTCTCACTTCCATCGACGACGAATATATTGACGGGATAATTAAGAGCGTTGCTGAGATAGTTTGCAAATAGCGACGGTTTCGAGTATCGATCTGTGTCACCCACAATATCCTCAAGAAGGATCCAGTGTTTGAGAACAGTCTTGCGATTGTCGAGGAGACCCTCTCCCATGCCCCTCGAGTCGTCGTATAAAGTTCTTCGATCGAGCATAACTTCGAGCCAACCTGGTTGATAACTCGCGGCTCCTTGTCCATGGTTAACCAGGAGCGTTAGCCGGTGTGAATTGTCCTCTATATATGCCATCGTCGTTATTGGAAAGTAATTTCCTTCGATCCCGATTCTCTCGATCTTCGTTCTCTTTATCATTTGATGACCGTTTAGATCGGTATAAAATTCCGGTGGATCACCGTTCAGAATGTCGGTCTGTAGCCTCATGAACATTTCGGTTTCGCGATTTTTTGGAGGCGTCTCGAAGTCAATGACGTTACGAAGATAAATAGCCTCGGACAGTCCGCCTTCCTGAAGGTAAATCGACACATGATGAGTGAGCAGTCTACCATATTCGACAGTCAGCCTGGCGCTCAGTCGTCCCGAGACGATATAAATTTTCTGATAAGGGGTGTACGCTTCGAGTACATCCTTGTCGGTGTCTCGAAGATTCGGATCAGGCATAAAAAGATAAGCCCCGCTGTGAAACTGAGCCGACGGATAAGCAGCAAACTGCACAGCGCACTGCATTATCTTTCCAGTTGTTTTTTTGGTTACCCTCTTTAGAAAACCAGTCTGCCCATCGAATACCAACTTCATTCGTTGATTCTCAAGCTGTATGTCACCCACTTGCATTGGTTTTATCGGAAAAACCGTATCCTTGCCACATCTGTTGCAGTAAACCGTAGAAATCGCATCGATCGGAATTTTGTCGACTTGCTGAATGTGATAAGTCGCGACAGCGAGAGGTTTTAGATCAGCGACGAAGAGTATAACGTAAACATCATGAGTTATACTCGTTGCATTCATTACCGGTGCAATTTGATAGGGTATCGGTTTCTTCTGAGGATCAAGCACCCTCACTTTGTATGAGGTTACTTTCAATCTTATGATCTCCTGCCTAGACTGCGCTAGGGAATTAAAGAGAACGACTTTTCTCATCTCCTGATCGTTCACCGATATCGGGATCTTCTTTGGCAATTTCTCGTAACTGTCGCGATCGGATTCGGGTAATACGTATACGGTATTGGGCTTTGTAGTTGTAGCGACCAGAGACTGAATGACGAAACTCTGGAGACTCGTCGTGTCGGATATCGACTCGAACAGTTTCTGAGCGTAGTCCTTCATGACGAACGATTTACTCGTACCAGTTATAGCGTCGTGGTGCTGAAAGAGTCCAAGATTCCTTCGGGCTTTGACGAGCTTCTCGAAGTGGGTTTCGTACAGTTTAATGTCGTTACCACTTTTTTTGGCGACATTCAACGCTATCGTGTACAGAATCTCAGCCGAACGGAGATTCGCCTCGAGCTCGCGATCGAGTATTTTCATGTAGGGTCTCGTGGTGAAGTAACCGCTCCAGTAGGCCGGTCTACCCTCGCTAAATATGTCGGAGTAGACGAAAAAATCACCCTTGAGGGTGGGAAATTTTTCAACTCTGTTCTCGATCTCTCTGAAGTAATCCTTCGGCGTACCGAAGACGACTTCGGCGTTATACTCGTCCTTCCGACTGTTTATGTACTCGACGAGAATCTTGTAATTCGTGTATTGCTGATCCCACTCGATCGGATGATCGTAACGAAAATCGTCGCCCAGCGGCATGAGGACGACGTTGTGCGGAAATAGAGAACCTGTCCTCGAATATTGCTCGAGAAGCAGCTCGGCCATCTGTTTGACGTTGTTCAAAGTTATATCGACGGCGCGAACGGAGTATTCGGTGTATTCGCCACGAATCTTTCTAAAATCAAAGTTTAGGCAGACATGAGGATGCGGACCGCACGAATGCTTTATATTGTAGATATCGAACGGCTGATTATGCGTCAGCAGGTCCGACGACCCGCTCTGATCCCAAGGTTGCAGCCAGATAAAATCGCCGTATTGCTTCTTCGCGAACCATTGTTTCCAAGCGTAATGAATCCTCTGGATTATCGTGCCGGAAGCTCCGGATTTTTTCAACAGGTATGGTATCGTTCCGCCGTGACCGAAGGGGTCGACAGCCCAGCCGGACTCAGGTGTAACGCCAAGATTTGTCTTCAACCATTGGTGACCTGCAACAGATATCAGATCCAAGATTATTTGTTAGCAAACGAAAACAATCTCGAACGAAATGTCTATCATGCTACGAGAGAAGGTGAAAAATTTACTATTTGTTATCAGTTTTGCTTGAGACTTAAAAAAAAAATGTTCATCTCATCCGTTTTGCTCCGACCGTGCCTTACGTTCGCAGAACTCCACCAGTTTTTTTGAATCGCTCGTCGTTAATTCCAAATACCCAAATAATATTTGGGCAACAACCCGCCGGCAAATAGGCAGCTTGTGTCCGCACGGTATGGCCGAAAAACTACGGCATGTGTCTCCGTATTCGTCCATGTTTTTACCAGCATTCTGCACCGGAAGTTTTTAGAAGCATATTGCCAGCAGCGCTTGCTGGTACTTTGCATCTCACGACGAAGCTCATTCGTTTCAGTCACAGTTATCTTGCGTGAAATATTGGAAAATAATGATAGCATTATCGTTATCTTTAAAGTTCCCTCAATAACACATATTGAGCAAATGTGTGATCAGACGTTGGCTTTCTATGAGGAGGATTTTTTATCTTTTTCACGGTTGCTAAGATTAACGAATAAGCGGACAGTAACCGTTTTTAGATTTTTGCTACTGATCATCTGCAATCTCGTGCTAAAACTATTGTCGCAATATGGCTGGTAAGCAAACAGCAAAGCTTAAAACGGCAAGCAATCGCCCTTCTTGCTGGTGGTACGAAAGAAAATTACCGCATTTATTTTCGAATAAACAACACTACGAGTTAAAGATCTTCGGTCCGATTAAACATTTATCTTCGCCGTTTATCTAAGACTAGTCTCGTTAAGCACCTTGGTTAGAATGGTTTCAAAATGGGCAAAAGTAGATTTATTGTTACAGCTCGAAAACCGACACTCGATCAAATGAGCTGTAAAGTAATAACATAGAAAAAAATCGAAACTGTGACCTTTCTGCGCTTCTTTCATTCGATGAAAAAAGCATTCGGCCAATTTCGTTTCGATTCGATCTCAAATGCGATTATCAACTGTCCCTTTATTTCACGTTTCATGTATCTTCTCGATAGATCCGAATTTTGTACAGCCGGTGCTGGATCGAAGAATTTCGATCGTCGCTCGCGGTCGAAGCACGAACGCACAAGCATATCTCTTTTTTCTTTATCAAGACCGACCGGGGTTCATTCGCTGCTGCCGGTACCGCTGTCAATCGATAATCAATTATCACCGAAGCGAGAATATAGACTGGCGTTTCCATTACCCGCTTGGTGAACGAGTCTTTCTATGTCTCACTCGCTTTCTCTTGCAGACGAGCTTCGATAATCTCTCTCTCTCTCTCTCCCTCTCTCCCTCTCTCTCTCTTTCTCTCACTCTCGCTCTCTCTCACTCTCTCTCTCTCTCTCCGGTATCTCGCATATCACGACCAACAGCACAGTTCTGTACCACCACCCTTGCGTATTCATCGAATCCTCTCTTCCACGTCGCCAAAAGGGCACACGAGCACGAACGACGGATCTGTCTACTGATTGTTGAATGTTCCATCAGATATTAAATGTAATCGAGATATCCTATTCGGTGACGACCAACTGACGCTTTAATAGTCATTTAAAAATAATAATAACAATAATAACACGAGACGACAGAATGCGGCAACCACCGAAAGAAACAGGACGACACAAACATATGGCAACAACACTGGACGGAAGGACTTGCAGGCAACTGGACGAGACGGCACCTGACGGGCTACAGATACTTTAGACGGTACCTTTACAGCATAAACAGAGTACAGACACCGAACTGCAAACACTGCGGATACGAACCGAACGACGTGGACCAAACGTTCTTCGCTTGCGACCGTTAGACCCTGTCACCCGATCACTCTGGACAACATTGTCGAGGTAAAATGCTCCATACGACGGAGAGGTGGCAACTAGTTGTCACCTACATAGAGACAATACTTGGGCGAAAAAACGCAGACGACTGCCTCGAATGACAGACCAGACTAACTGACGTGAGAGAAAACGAATAAACAGACGTACACAGACAGTTCCCTCAATCAGAAGTAATATTAACATAATTGCTGATTGGGGGAAGACCGAAACGAGAGGGCGGTTTAGTGGGTAGGCTACGGGAGTCCCACATACCCACCAGCAGAGCTGGTGGAATCCTTAACGTGGATTCCGCAACTTCTATTTTTTCTTTACTCAACCCATAGAGATCCCGTAAAAAAACAAGAAAAATGATAATTATAATAATAGATCAATTTACACTTGTCAAGAACAGTAAATACCAACCACCTAAAGAAAAACCTTGATATCTCATCTACCTTCCATGGATTTCTTTTTCTTAATCATGCTGCTAGTACGGAAACAGTAATAGACAGAAGTACGACAGAACCGCGGCATCATACGAAGCGCAGCTGGATGTTCTGGACGGCCATATCGGTCGTTTTGTTCCGTATCGCCAAAACTTCCCGGGGATTCCGCTGTCTTAATCCAGATTACTCGAGTGAGCGGTCTCCGCTCTTCCCCATTGCTTTATCCGGAGCAGCGCTTCCCAAATACCGACAGCAACATTGCTACTGTTCCGAAAGTTCGACGCACCGGCGAGAAAGCAGCCATCGCCTGTACGGCTTCATTTAATCCTCACTCGTGCGGCAGGTTACCCCGATCGAGTTTCCTTTGGCCTGTGTGTGTGTACATACATTGTACATCTATGACGTACAAATTGATCCGTACGTGTGTCCGGGTATAAACGGTGTATAAAGATCTCAATAATTCCGCGTGTTGCACCAGAATGTTTCGAAGAACTGTGTCAGATCATAGTAAATTTCCGATCTGGCTTGCATTAAATCAAACGATAATTCGGATAAAATTCGCAGAGAGAAGAAAAAGGAGGTGAGAGAAAAGGTAAGAAGAGTAGGATATTGGTAATATAAACTAGGAAAGAAGTTGCCGGGATCTCCGTTCGGCACCCTAATTTTACGATGAAAGCAAGAGTCTCATCGATTTCCAGTCCCCGCTACTTGCAGGCATCTGTTCACCAGTCCGTTCGGTTACTCGACTGGCGTGGAAACCCCTTTCGATACGTGGTTAGAGCCGACGGCTCGTAATCGGACGCTATTTATCGGCTCGGTTCTCACTCCCCTTTACTCTCCCGCACCGCTCCGCAGGTATCTGCGGAGTTAATCCTGGAGCCCGTCGGCGCAAGCGAGAGTAGTCTACGGCTGAGTAGGGAAACTCGCTGGTTACTTCCCATCCAGACTAGAAAAGAGAACCGCATACGACTTGCTCGCTGTAGACTGACGCGGGGTACCTCTCGCCTTACTAACTCTATTGGCAATAAATGGTCGAATCTATTCTTCGGGAGATTCTGTCGATAAACTTTCTCGGAGGATCTATCACCAATTTTAGTTGTAAGGCATCGCCTCCTAAACTTTCTGTGAGCGCTTCTAGCTCGTTGGGAAGTTACGAATTGTCTGTGCGATGAAATATAAACTAACAATAATAATAAGATGGAAGGTGCAGTACTCCACCTTCATAAATACAATAAGATTTTTTTTTGAGATTTGATTTAACAAGTCGGACGAGGCAAAAAATTCGCGTAACTTACCTTAATCGACCAAACGTGTTTCATGGCTGAACGATAAACAGTGATAAAAAGATTAAATATTCAGAATCATGGATTGTAAGTACTTTGACTTTTGTCGATAATAAAGTATCGAAACTAGTTTTGCGTACTCCGAATATCTGATCTATCGTTTTTTTTTTTTTGGGGTCCTGGTTTAGTATCGTTACTTCCGATTTTCGCGAGTAACGTGCGGGTTGGTAAGCCGAGTCACCGGCAGTGCGAGGATAAATACGCGTCCCATGGAACATTGGGGGATGAGGTGGCCCATCAATCTCCGACTGAGGCAAACTGCCTATCGGGCGTGGCCGTGTGTCCTCTGGCAGGCAGTAGCAAACCACCCCCGTGAGTATTTCTCGTCCCGCACGGTTTGGCCGCGGCAACGACCACCTCGTGGATTCTGCGAGACAATAAATTGCATATCGGTCCGTGCCGCTGCCGGTAGTACAACTATTTTAAATACACACACACACACACCCACACACGCGCACGCGCATATACGGACGGATAGTGCGATGTGACAAGAGGGGAGAAAGGTCCCTCGTCGCTGGTATTCGAGTATTTGGTCAAATCGAAATGGCCGGCGGTAATTTCGTCCGGTTGGTCTGGAACTGACCGATGCTCGGTTTTATGCTACAAATTTTTTTAATTCTCGGCTGTGTGTTACGATAGTATACACGTCGAATACGTACCTCTGCGGCTTGTGTATAATACGGCGAGACCATTGTACCGCCAATAGTCACGATTTGAAAAGCAGCGCAGGAGCGAAAGAAAAAATCGCAACAGCGAGTAAATGAAAAAGTTTGGCATCGGCCGTTTTTGTTTATTTGCGAACATGATTAGAGAGCTCTCGTGAATAGTCCAAGACACACAGTTTGTTTCAAGATGTAAAAGTGGAATATATATTTCGTTGGTGAATCCTGTATGGTGTAAGTTTTAGTGCCGGTGCCGTCACATTCATGATAAACTAGCTTGTCGATACTCCGAAATTTCGCCGATGTCAAAATTGGAAAGGGATCATTCGGTTAATTTATGGGGTGGAGGATCGGCAGTTACTTTGATTCATTCTGTGAAAGAGAATATTCTCGACAGGAACCAATCGAGAGCATATTTCCGACGTAACTTCCCCGCGAGTCCCTCTGGTACTTTCAAGCATACTCCTACAAGCACACTTGTATGAGTATGCATACAGTATGCACTTCGATGCATCAATCAAGAATGAATTAGTATCGGATTATCGTAATGGACGAGCTATAACACTACTTTTTTCGAATCATCCAACAAGAACTGGATATTCACAGGTTATATCGGTAACGTTGATTTTTACGGATGAACATATGGGAGAGCAGTGCAAAAGGGATCTTTCAATTGAAATAATTGTTTTATTTTTTATGTGTCGCAAAAAATTAGTAACAACAATCATTTTTTGTTGTTCGCGCCCCCCTCCCCTCGCCTTGCAGAATAATAATAATATTTGTAATTAACGTTTACAATCGTTCCAGCAGGCGAACTGTTAGTAGACGCACATAATAATATTTACCACAAGCCAAATCAAGACAACACCTTTCCACCTCGTCTGCACCGTGAGATATTACAAAACAGGCGGTGCAGCATTGTCTGTAAGGGACAAAAATGAGGCACTCGTTTTTCCGAGTCGCTAATAATACATCCGGATGTCAAGCAGAACGAGTTTCCACAAACGTCAATCGATAACCGTTTCCTTCCGTCCGCGACGATCCTGTCTCCAGCCTCGCGCTTCGCGTCGTTCTTTCTCCTTTTCTCTTTCGCACTCTCCCATCTTGTCACTTCATCGATTCGATAAATTATGAGACGAACGATTGGTTGCTCGTCGCCCGCAACGATGTGGCCGATCGTCGTCGCGATGTTGTCATCCTTCTCCTCTTTCACCCTCGGGTCTATTACTCTCGTAAATACGAAAATGCGTTCGCTCGGTCTAAGAAGTTCGGCCATTCCTAAGTAGTGTGAATACGATAAAGATATTTATCCCAACTTTTCGCCTCATCGTATTCGTCTCCGATGACGCTCGAAGCATTCATTTGAAACACGTCCTACCTCGTTTTATATAATAATCCGCAGGGTTCATTGTGGTGCACTGTGTCAGCCCACCGATCATTAATTCCCCCGATAATAATTTATGTTCGCTATTATGAACAATAACGAAAGAGAAGCGGATGTTCGAACGATGGCCGAAGGAGCAGGGCAAAGCGGAGCGGAGCTTTTACCGCGAAATCTCTTTGATAGATAGAAAACTCTCTCGGTGGTTTGCCCGCAAATTACTCTGTCGCGAGACGTTTGCAACGAGTTTCCTACGTGGAAGATAATTGATTAGACACACTGCGAAAGATACCGAGGGGAAGGATGAGAGACGGTGGGGTGCCGAGAGTCGTCGTACAAGAGACGAGAGTGGTTGTTGCGGTGCTTTAAGCGGTGGGCTTGCTTATACCTGCTCCAGAAACAGAGGTCACGGTGGAGATTCTAATTCGAGCGAACAAACCATTAAACTGCACTCAGCGGGGCATTCCTGATTATTACTCATTAGGCACGACATGTGTGCATTAACGAAGTTATCGCGAACGGATGAGGGTAGGGCGTGACGGGAGTTCTGTTGGTACGGACCTTGCACCAGTAGGCAACGGCATGGAAGCTCGTTCGAGCGGAGTTCTAGCCTGTTCCGAGGGCTAAATTCAGTAATAATTCCATAATACCTGGACCAACCAGGTTAACGAGGCATTGCGAACCCTCGAGTCGGACGTGATGAGCTTATACATGCCCTCCGAAAATTCCACAGCGGAACTTCTATTTCCCGTCCCTCTCGACACGCGCCCTGCGTACATTCGCGAGTCGAAACTTAAAGGCAGAGTGGGGCGAAAGTGAAAGTTTCATTTATTCTTGGGAAATATCCACAGTTTCTTTGGCTATCGACCCATCGGTCGCAAAGCCTTACGAACAAATGATTAATTTCCTGTTAGAAAACGTCCTCTCGAAAAACTGCTGATAGAAGCTTGCATAATTCATTTGCGAGAAAAATTTACGATTATTCCTTTTTTTTTGCCAAATCAAGCAAATACGTTACTATCCGTTATTACGCCGATAGATTAATAGGAGCGAGGCTCGAAGCTTCCATTCAGTGACGATACAAATTTGGCTGGCTCGTGTGATATATAGCAGTGAAAATTCTGATGTGCGATGGATACTTAATATGATTGAGACCCGTCGAGCAGGCCAGAGTGGAAGGCAGCAGATTGGTTCTGCCGCTTCATCTCTCGACGTGCTGTCCTCATCGCAACCACTACTCTCCGGCCTATTATACCTAGTGTAGGTTATACCTCCACAGATAAAAACTTTTCCTTACCTACAGACAGTTGCCGCGATCGCGAGCGAGGTAGAGAGATAGAAAGAGAAGATGACTGGTCGCTATAGGTCGATTCTTAGGTTCGTCGCCATTACCCGCTATCCGTTATTATCGAGGACTCTGATCTTTGAGGTGGAATCCTATTCGGCAAGGCTACGAACTGTGACCATCTTCCGAATCGTTGAGCAATTGTATTCTTCATCTTCCTTAAAATCATGCCAAATATATTGTTCAGCGATCCGTCATACTATAAACTGACACCAGAGCTATTTCAGTGAATCTCACACACACAGGCATACATGTCAAAAGATGCAAGTGGATCAAAGAAAACGGTTATTTCGACTTTACGGGAAACTCACTTGGGTCACTGTTACGTTGACATGTGTGTCTATTTTTTTATTTTTAGTATGCTGGCCTATCTCACCGTCATCGGTTAATATGAATACCGAAGAAGATGCGTCGCCATTGTCGACATCGATCGCGTATAGCCGGAGAGACCATTAACAAGAACATAATTGACTTATCATGGGTCTCAATTATGATTCTCTCGACGGGGATCAGACACTAAATTGAAATTACAGCAACGTGGAATTCGCGGTGCCTTCGCCCTGTCCCCAGTTTCTATCCACCTATCCTCCACGGTTGCATCCCCGGTACTTCCCAAAATTATAGCTGCATTATATGGTTGAACCTCGAACAAGAGCTCGTCAACCGTTCAGCGCGAACATTGCTGCGAATCTCGTTTCGTATATAGTATATTTCAATGGTTATAGAGATATTGTTGTCGATGGTCGGGGGAGGAGGCTTCAGAACACGCGATGCCGTGAGACCAGGTCCATCTCGTTACTCTTCGATGCAACGTTGCATCGAACCCTATGTAGAGCTATCCTGCCTATTTATACAACTACGTGCATCGAATTATTCCGCACTACGGCTGAATGTGTACTGTACAATTCAGCTTGAAGCCGAGAGCGCGACGCGAGCGTCAAGCCCGCCTCAACGGTAATGCTTCACGGTAGTGTAGTACATGCGTGATTTGTCAGCGACGTGTAATCAGCACAGTAACGAGAGTTTGTGTGTGTGTGTGTCAGAGAGGGAGACAGCCAGATATCGGTTATGGTATTACATTCCAGGGTAACACAACTCGGGTTTAATTATGCTTAGCCGAGATCTAGACGGAGAAGCGAGAGAGACCCGATTGTACGTCGGATAGCTCGAGCAGAGGCACGCGTACCTCACGGTCCGAGGCTTCAAACACCCCGACCATTGTCCTCGTGATTATTCAAAGACCAAATTGGCGCAGGCACGGATCGTCGTATTGCATAAGATTACTGAATGAGAGCAAGCGACGGGAACGCAGAGATCGCGAGCGTTAATCAACAGAAACTTTAATAATTATCAGGAAACTTAACGTGTCGTACACCTCCCACGGGTTTTACTCGTTCTTCGTGTTGCTATATTTCGAAATGTCAGTTACATTTATACTAAATGTAAACTAACTGATACCCTATACTGAAACCAAGGCCTGCACGATAATCTAAACATTCACCGAGGTAGAAATTATATGTACATGGTAAATTCAAGGATCCATTTGGCTTCTAGTTTTTTAATAATCATTTCTACGAGTATCTAGACAAACAATTTGGATAAAAATTTTTAAATATGTGATACACGACAGATATGGTTAGCAGCCAACTTGCGACTGCAAAAAGCCATAGCAGAAAATAGCATTCGCCACAACCACCCCCTTTTCCAATCTCGCACGGCAATCGTCGAGGGTCTAATGAACCGCGAGACGTAAAAAACAGTCCTGCATCGACGAGAGCTTGGCTCGCGAGATCCGCACACCACCGAAATACTTTTCCCTTCTCTCGATCCGCTTTAACTTGACCGATTTTTTCATCTCGTTCATTTTGAACTTACGACTTATCGAAAAGAACCCGATCGATAAATTCGACGGCAACGGGTAAACCTTCCAATGTTCCTGTTTCTCTCTCTGGTATATACTTTGAGAAAAATACATAATTCATTCGGTATCGCGTCAAAGTAATCTGAATACCATCTAATCCGTATTGCGCACTGTATCGTTATTCTGGTCGGATATTAGGTCGCTGGTTACAACTTTAATCGTTATTCATGGGTGGTGAGGCTATGCGAGAGATTCTCGACGTCGAGTCGCGCACAGTTCATGTGTTTCAGAGGATGCGCAGGCCCGTGTGCCAGGAGGAAACGAAACGCGCGAGGAAGACTCTCGGTACTTAATTAAATCTTCTAGGGGAAGTAAATAAATAAGCGACGTCGGTCCCAACGCGAGGAGGAAAGGCCACAGACGTGGCCAGTTGGAAATTGTGCACGACACGCTAGGAATGCAAGTACATGCGCAAGCCATCCTCCGTTATATTCTCGAAGAATATGAGGGAGTGCCAGAGCTTTCTATCTACTTGCCGCATCCTTTTTTAACCCATTCTACTACCGGCTGGCTTCTTCGACTCGTGAAGTCTCCCAAAAGAGAATAAAGGAAACTCCCGCGAGCGTGAGAGTATATGCACAAAGACTGCTCAACTACTACGAATGTGCGAAATTGTATTTAAAAAATGCATAACATTGTTTCTGTCTTTGCTTTTCTGGGACGTTCCAATTATTTTTTAAATTTTTAATCCCACTCCCATCTTCACTTGGCAAGCAGTCGTCGAGAAGAGGCTTCGAATTTTCATTCGGTTCCATTACCTTTTTTCGTATTCATCAAAAACATCGTCCCTCTGCACACATTCGCAGTTAAAAGAACTTCGTACGGGGAGGATTTTTTTCTTTTCTTTTGTTTGACGGTTCCACAAACACGAATGTTGCAATTCACCAAGATATAAAGGAAGAAAAGCTTTGCGCAGTGTGCGAGCTAAAGCAAAACGATTTCGATGGGACAGACCGGCGGATATAGAGCGTCGCGACACAGGGGCGCCAGAGTTTTCAAGCTCGTATCGCTGCACCACTCGCCTAGTCTCGACCGTTGAGATTGCTAGGAAGAGAGTGGAGATAGGAAAGACAGTGCGAGAAACGAACGAGGGGAGGAAAAGCGACATGTGCAGTCGGCACTCTCGTATTTGACTTCAGAAAACAAGCCGGGAAATTTCGAGGGGATATACGCGTATAACGCAGCGACGATTCCAATGCAAATGAGGACTTGGCAAGGGATGGGCGCATGGGCATTCGCAGGGTGTTTTCCCATTCCCCGCTTCTTCCCCCCATTAGCTATAGTGCCGCAAAAAAGTAGACGAATATCACACTTTGTCGTTTAGGTAGATGGAGAATACAAAACAATTATATTTAGAACGAAATGAAAATGCCATTACAAATTATTAAATCCACACCTGTTGTTGTTCTTGTAATTTGTTTAACACGATCTTCCGATAGTTCAAAAGATCGCGGGATTTTCTTCGGTCTTTGAATGTTTCCTTTCTCACAATTTCAAGGAATTCCATATAGTATAACAATAGTACACCATCGTGTTTGTGCGTGTATACTTGAAACTGCAACAAACTCATCACGACGATTTTCGTCAAAATTGTGCAATAGGCATCGTTCACTCGCACCAATGAGCAGAGAATAATCCAAGTCTCTCTGATTACATTATAATTGCAGATGGACGTGAAAGCATGAATCTCTCTCCCGTCGCCCTTTCTCTCTATCTCGCACCGAATAGTATATAACCCAGGAGGAAATGCTCTCGATATGATGCGACTAGATTCCATACTAATTTCCATACCATATTGGCAACGTGGTTTAACGTAGTACGCACCACATCCAGCTACCGGTGAATTGATGCTGACAGTAGAGTAGAGTGGTGGTTCGATACGTAGCAGGAGCGTTCGGAGATACTGCCACTACCCGAATGGAAATTAGTTTACCGATTATTGATGTTGACGTCGATGGAGCGCGGGATGGGGCTATCCTCGTTGCTCCGAGATTTTCGATGACAACGCTGATCGTATATCGTTTGATTTATCTTCCCAAACGACAATTACGGTCGTGCAGAAAAATTATAAAAATAGCAAATAAAAACTAAGATCAACTCCATTTCGGGTCTCGCCTTTGCAAACTTTTTTGAAGAACCTTCGTACTGGCTGAGTGTTTTGAGTAGCGTTTATTCAAGAGTATCTCGAATAAATCTAGGCAGAAGAAGACGGACAGGCAAAATTGCATTGGTTTTTTCTTTTTCTTAGCGATATGTATAGAGAGAGCTTTCGAAGGTACCTTCCGATACTGCATGAGTTCCAATCTCGTCTTGCTTAATCCTTTGCAGGGACTGTGGATAAGGGTGTCTCTCATTAACGCACTTTGAGATCTCTCGGGATGTTTTCGAGAAGCCTATACATTGAGAAGTTGGGGCCATGCCATGCAATTAAGTGTGGAGCGACTTCATTCGTCCACATTCGCGGTACGTAGAATTGTCAGTGAGAAACGATCTGACTAGCAAAGTCATTTGCTGTAAAACACGACGGAAATCGAATTTCCTAGAACTACTCTTTTTTATCTGAGCTTATATTCCCTCCGAATTCCGTCTATCGTCTTTCCATCTTTTAGTGACGGGGCTCCGTAGGATTGTTTATTTTTGCGAAGAGAGCGTGGCAACCCTTATAATTCTGTATATAGCTTTGCAATACCAGTTCTCGTAAAAGAGCGGGCAACTCTTCGTAACTCGTGTTAACGTATGACAGGGCAAACACTGTACGATCATCTCCCTGTGTTCCCGCGAGAATTTTAGTCGTTCAAACCGTGACTAGTGATACATTTTCTCGTTACCTTTTAATGTACTGATATGATGCCTCTCGCATAATAATTTATATCATCAATTTTAGTCAAGCTTCTGAACAAAAGCTGGTACCTTAATGTATCATTCACATAATGTATCTAGATAATGTAATTATGTAAATGTAAGTTCATATACATCGGTAATAAAGATATTTTTGTTATCGAGTAATCGACAACTTACCTTCTATGAGTTGATCGAGCATGGCGTAGATGTGGGAACTTGCCTCATCGGTCATCACCCATCCACCAGTAGTCATCTCCAGACGACCCTCTTTGACGAGCCTCTTGACAACCATCCTCTTCGTAGGATGAGCGCTACAACACGGGTAAGACCGATTCTCGTTAATTGTTATTTCTTACATGCGATTCTTGTCTGCTTTCACATGGCACTCTCACGACATAAGGGAAGTAAAGGGCCTCGTGTGCCGGGAGAAAAAAAAAAGTGGTGAAAACAGACCCTTGAACGATAAGGATCGAGATGTGAGGAAAATCGAGTCATGAGGATCGTCGACGAGTGAATGCCGCGGTTTTTTATTTTTCTGTTTATCACAGCTCGAGGGATCCCTTTTGTTTCATCTCTATGCTCCCAGGTACAGCACTTCCGATCCTCTTTATTGCGCACATACTCTGTATGCGTACAGGATTCACTGTCGTGCGTAAACGGAGAGTGCGCGGTGAGAGAGAAAAACCATTCTTCCTTAGTAACTCAGTCGAAGAGAGCTAGCGAATAAACGCTTCCGCATTGAGCACCCTTAATGGCCCGTTTTCCGACAATCCCTCCAGAGATACCTCCACCGCCAACGGGGTGAACGTCCGTTCGCTTCCTTCTTCGTCCTCCCTTCCATCACTACTACCAACCTCCCATCGCTATGCTTCCCGTTTGCCTGTTTCTTTTTTTCTAATATGTCCTCCCTTTGACTCCAATCTTGCCTCAGGGACCGGATGCCACGTAACTTGGCCCTGGTGAGCCAACAGGGTGTGAACATGAATATTTTTCACGTTAAAGTTTTGATCTCTCGGGGCCACCGAACTGTCACACCGTAATCCCTCTTTGTATCGCTCTCGCAATGTCAGGAGGGAAAAGCGTTGTTTTTTTTCGTTTCACAGTTCGTGCCGAACTACTATATACGAAGTGTCTAGTTAAGAAAAACAGCTGATAGATATAACTCGGAGCATGGATTGTAAGTACATAAGGCCACTTGTAAAAGGTATTCTCCCTTCAGATTTAGATCGAAGGATCATGGGTGAGGAGTCATTTTAGATACAGCACGATCGTACCTTTCCCACCACAAAGAAAGGAACGAAACTTCGCTCCAGATGAAAGTCATGTTTGGCCACTGCTGGAGCTTCGTCACCATATTGTTCAATATCCCTCGAGTCGAGCTGTGAAAGTATTGCTCGAAAGTCTTCAGCCATCCGGGATCCGTGTGGCTATGCGGCATAAGAATGACCTGCAACATGAAAAATAATAATCGTTACTCATGATCTAATTACTCTAACAAAAAAATAGCCAGCGTATCAGGACTATGGAGCTCCACAGCACACACTAGCGGAGTCTTCATAGTCGACTCATCGAAGTCGGCAAGCACTCATTTGTTTGTGAATTCATCGTGTAAACACTTAAGCAGATTCGGAGAGACTTACGACGATTCTGCTGGTCGAAAGTGGGAGAGAGATGGGAAGTTCACCGTGCACCGTTGATTACGGAAGGGGCTGAAGCGAAACCTCGCCGAGAACCGTGGCGGCCCCCTAATAAGCCGAGCCAAAGTTGGCGACACACGGAGGCCGCAGTCACGACGATGACAACGAGGGAGGTAGAGCGAGAAAGACTATGACGATGTCGACAACGACAGGCGGACGATCTTCCAACGGCTTATTGCTATGCATGAGATAGCCTCCTCGGCCGTGGCAACCCTTTAATACAGAGGCGCTCCCGCACGAGCGCAGTCTTCTCTTAGTACCCTTGTGGAGCGAAGAGACTCGGAGAATCCGGGCCATCCGGACACAACGTTAGAGCCTCCTCTACAGGATCTTTAGACTCGCCCCCTCCTCAAACTTCTCCCATCGTTTCCAACCTCCGTTTCTCGCTATCTGCGCTCAACTTTGCTCCCTACTTGGCCTAACTAAACTGGAATTACGATGGTCGGGGTTGCTAAGCATATCGCTTGAGATGTGGGTTTTCCGTTGGCGATGTTTATGTATCCGTCCGCACCTACCTAGTCTGTGCAAATCACTTCCCGAATAATATTCATTATCGATTAACTGAACTTTGTTTAAGGCTGATAACGGTCGAAGAATGGGTGCACTTCTTTTTTCTTTTTGTACTTGAAACTTTTGATCCGAATTCCCGTGTTGAGAATCGTAAGACTGCACATCTTGTTACACCGAGACCGAATCACCGGTATAGAAAAAAAAAACAGAATGAGAGCAAAATAAGTAGCAAGAGGTTCGTTGAACAGAGTTCAGCGGCAAAATCAACAGCGGCAGTAGCATCTTGAAGTTATTAGGCCCGCCGGAAATGAGTTTCTCGAGTCTCAGGTACAGAACACATATATAGCAGGTGGTACAAGGCATCGCCTCGGTAGTCTTGAAATTAGTCACGAGTGTTGTACCACTCCAGGCGAAAGACTCGAGTCTTCGCGGGATCGCAGCAGACCCGCGACAACGTGCACCGAGGCTCCGTCGTCGCGAAACTCTCGACCAAATGAGAGAGCTAGAGATAGTAGAGGGAGACCAAGACACCAAGAGTTGGCGGGTCACCGTCCCTTTAGGATTATAAATATTCTCCGCATTTCTCTCACTGGCTGGTTCTACTCGCTATCTCTTCTACTTCCTGTGATTCCCCGAAGCGACGCGAGAGAACTTTCATTCGAGGCACTCTGTACGAGTTCTACGCTTAACAGTAAATATTTTATTGTCATATTTTAGTCTGCCGTTCTTAAGAGATTTAAGGCAACGTCGCTCTGCCACCCTGGATCGTAAGACTAACGTGATTCCATGTAATCTGCCTGTGAGTCGGACGCGAAATGGACGATAGGAGATGATATTGAATTGTTTCCGATTTCGTATATTTAGAAATAACACTTTTGATTCCTTTGTAATACAAGAGCTTAGCATCACGATATAACAATAATAATAATAATAATAATATTAAATCTCTTTTAATTGTTCCTAGAGTGTAATGATCGGATGATTAGCAAAACGTATAATATATATATAACTTTCGTTAAGCGCGTGTCGAAGCTATGACAGTGTACGGAGTCATGCACGTTCACGTCTTCCTTCTAGTTATCGGCTTCAAGAGTGCATGGATGAAATTACATTCGATGAATCATTTAAGCGCATATTCAATCATCCCCGTTCCCTTATTTTCCACCTCTCATTCAATTTAATCCTTACATTTCTATTCTTCCGTTCGAATATCGAAAATCCCGTCTTCTGGGTAATTCGCCATCGTGGAACAATACTCCTTATTCCGCACTGTATTATCTACGTTAGCCAGAGAACGGATTAATTGATTCCGAGACGTTAATAAAGACCGAGAAATTCATAAAAGGAACGAGAGAGCAAAGAAGGGACTGGAGGCTGAGAGATAGAGCAGTTCAATCTCATTCTCAACCCAGAAGATCTCTCTATTGGGGAAAAACTCGTTTTTCTCCTTCGATTCCATTCTCATACAAATTGGCTCGCTTCCGATAAATTCATAACGACGTTCCGGAACGAAGGCTTTTTTTTCTGTGCTCGTTAACTACTTTCTTATCTGCTTATGCATTATAGTCCTATTATAGCTCCACGAGTTCGAAGCCGCGCTCGTGTCATTCTAGCATTTTCTTCATCTCGAAGCAATCTCCATGAACCACCAGCGAACGTGAACATGCCAAAAATTTTGAATTTTCGCTAACAAAGTATAAGACTACCGGTAAAACCTTCGCCCGGCGCATCTAGTAAACGACCCATATGCCGAAGAGACACGAATACTCGGATAATACAATATTCTTCCGGCAATCTTTCGCGCATTCGGGAATTTAATATCTCCCAGTCTCATTCAGCGAAACGTGCAAGCCCGAGGAACAAACGAAGCTTAACGTGTCGACCAGGCGTGCGCCAATGTCTCGCTCGAAATCAAGTATAAAAAGGCTGTTTGATACGTATGTATAGAGCGAAGAGGTAGGAGAGACCGAGGAAAAAAGTCACACGGATCAGTTGTAGCAAGTGTCAGCGTGACGCTGTGCATGATCAAACGCATCGGATACGAATTGAGCGACATTGTTAACATCAACTTATGGTTCTGCAACCACCGCATGGCTTAGTATCAGAAAACACTAATTTGGAGATTTCTATATTTTTCAGCTATATGAATTGCATGAGTCAGACAATACAGTGCAAAATAGTGATTTAAATAAAAACACAAGGAATTGATAGATACGGTTGTACGGGACCATTCAATAACTGAAACGATACGTTTCAGTTTTCGTCATTTTTTTTTTTACTTCACTGGTATTACATCCGGATTCACAAAAAACAATATCTCGCGTGAAATTTCAAAATAGGCATAAAAACAATGCACAATACCGCTGGTAAGGCCAAAAAGAAGAATGTCCATAGCACTTCGATCCAGCTTCGAGAACTAATATATTTTTGAACTAAGACATTGCGCAACGGTTGAGCACTAACATTCGCTGTTTTCCAGACGGATGCAATTCGAGAGCGCAGAAACTGATGAAATGTGAATCGTATTATACCCAGAAGCACGGAAAACGACACGTCACAGAAGTTGTGAAATATACATAAATGTTTTTTTTCCAACACGCAAGAGGAAAAAATGTTTCCAATAGCGTATTCGCGTGTACTCGCACGCACACGCGTGCATAGATGGACATATTTTCAAAGACTGATAAGTTTACTCGAATTTCGTCTTACTCATCGCACTGTGATTTCGTGATTCCACTTTAGTGGCAAATCCATTGTATCCGGATATGTATTTCGGAATATGCTACCGCATTCAACCGGAAGGCTCATTGTACTCCCGTGCAGGGGAAGCTCTCTACGTAACAAAACCTCGAGAAGGGAGCATTGTCGAAGTTGTCAAACTTTGTTTCCGGGGAATCGGCGCTGCTAGGGGAAAATCTCGAAACCAGGTTAGAAATGAACTGCTCAATTTTGACTCAGGGTATACAAGGCCACCATCCTTTACATCCGACTATTATTCATTGATACTTTGACTGAGAGATTGTATTTGCATATATTTTAGAACCATACCAGACTTTTTTTGGTCACGTATCCTGACACAGTAATTTTTCGACAGGAAACGACGTCATACCGGAAATGCCTTACTTCTTGATTGAAGATCTTATTTTTCAACAGAAAGTAAGTTACTTCCAGTCGAAATAAGAATTTCATCTTACAAAGATCATTCGTTACGTTTCTCTGGAATTTTCGTGAGTACATTAACCAGTGACAAGAATTTGTGAATTACCAAACACAGACATATGAGTAAAAAAAACATGCAGGATAATCCCATATGTATTTGCAGTAGACAGTAAGGCACATTAATGATCTTCAGCATGGGACGAGTAGGGAAGAGCGGGACAAAATAGGACAGTGGAGCGAAACGGGTCAGACAATCTGGATATATGAATGGTTTAAACGAGGCATCCGAACGTTGTTGGGAACTTTCATTTTGCCCCGCTATCCTGTTTTATGCCATCATTCCGCTTCACCCTGTTCTCTCCATGAAGACCTTTGATAACTAGTGGGATCTATAGACGTGACCGTCGTTAAGCTTAACCAGGATTTCTTTTTTATTTTAGATAAGAAACATTTGTTAAATGTACAAGTTGTTCTTGCCGTGTAATCTCCCATTATATAAACTGTGTAGTAAGGTTGAGGTAGAAAAAAAACCGCAAAAGATGTAGGAAAAAGAAGAGCAACGTATATAGGGACTGAAAAGTGGAACATGGATGGCAAAACAGCGACGAAACTGTATATCCGCTGACTCATGATGGAAAGGGCTTTCGAATGTAGTTGGTGAAAATTTTTCGAGGCTCTTCTCTCCGGTCTTAGAGACAATTCGCCAGAGTATTTAGGTCAGTATAAGGAGCAGTGAGACAATAGCAAGCAATTTGTTAAAATTTTTCAAGGAACATAAGGAAAAAAACTCTCATTTGCCCTATTCTCTCTTGAAGCTTCACTGACGTTCAGATTTTCCGAGTTACCACGAATTGATCGGCTCTAACCCCTGCCCCGCTCACACCGCATTTTGCTCGGTAAGGTAGTTAAATTCCTCATGGCAACGTTGAACGAGCACGCATTCATGAAATATAATGACAAAGTAACATTGCTCGGTCAATATGAAGTAAAAATAACTTGGCGGCCAAATCGTTGACGCTCCAAAATTGCCTCGATAGGGAGTTTTATCTCTCTCTCTCTCTCTCTCCCTCTCTTAATTTCCAATATTCGAATCATTTTCTTCGCAGCCGTGGCCTTCTGCGAATCTGCGTTAGAATCGTAGTCGTGATCTGCGTTCACCGAAATATATAAGACTAGGCAGGAGTAAAAGGAAGAAGCTCTTGCCACGATTCACGATGCCTTCACCGTTTGGCTCGGCACTAACTCACGAGCTTTTTACGGGGAAAACGGAGAGAGGGAAGGAGTTTCAACCCCGCAGCTAGCTCCTGGGTAACCCTCGTAAATTTCTCTCCGCCGTGCGGCTCCGCTGCACGGCCGCTGCTGCAATGGTAACGTCGAGTTGCGATAGTCTAGCTATACGTAGCAACGACGTAGGCTGCAGGGAACCCCCGGCGCTGCAGTAACAGAAGGGGGAATGGAGAGAAGAGAAGAGAGAGAGTGCACCAGGACTCGGTGCACACCCACCCGGGAATTACGAGCCGTACCGTCGTTCGTGAAACGAGGTTTCCTCGACTTTGCGCTTTCCTACCCCGATATATAACGCTCTCTTACTCTCAAACTACCACCGCCGTCCCGACCCGTGCCTTTCTTTCTCGTTCTGTGTCACGTAGGTGATTTAATGCGAATATTCAAGATCGCTCGGATGATTCCACTAACCAGATTGATCCATCGCTCGCGCTCTCGGACGAGGTCTTCCTCTCTTCCGATATCCGAAGAAAGGAAAGGAGTAAATAGTTGCCCCTATAAACGGGATTTATTAATTCTTCGCGAGATGGTACAGTCGACTTAACCGACATAAAAAGGAACTGAAAGGGGTGTTTAACATTGCATCAGAGCTTCGACGTGAATCGCTTCCGTGGGGAACACTCGTAAATTTGTCCATTTCTTTCCCCACCTCTCGCTAAACATTCCTCGCTCTCTCTTTCCTTCGTGTTGTAGTTGCAGAAAAAAAATATCCCATAAATTCGAAACTGCATCCGTACAGGTTGGAGTGCGGCGAAAACATCTCCGAAGCTCTGAAGCACAGGAGGCACCAGTTGGTCGTCGCCCGGCTATTACTCCACTCGCAACTTATAGAACCCGAGCAGACGATCTGCCAGAGCGTTGATTAATTCCACGCGGTCTGCACGAGAAAAGTTCCGCGGCGATTTTAGTGGGCGAGATTGATAGAGAAAGAGAAAGAGAGAGACAGAGAGAGGGAGACTGAAGTGAATCGACGCGATGATAATACGAGTCGAACTAGACCCTCACACTCATCTACCGTTCTATCTCCTTCCGATTCGAATCCGACGATTAAATGAAAATTCATTCATTCGACAAGAGTAATTCCATTACATAGCACAAAGAAGTATTTGACATGAAACGAAACATTCTTTGTCGACAGTGAAATAACCCGACTGGAGCCTGTCATTACTCCTGTGAAATATATTACTTTACCCGCACCGGTTCTTTAATGGCTTGTAGAATCCTCGTGTATCTGGTATTAAAAAGTCAATAAAAACCAGTCGGAATTATCCTCGTCGTTAACGATCCGTGAGCTTTTGCCGTTCTACCGTTATCTTACTCCTCTTCTTTTAGTTCTTGCTCTCTCAAACTGCCTCAAAAACGTTGTCCTTCACCGACCACGTTTAGTTTCTCTCGTTTCTCTCGGTTAGACTCGGCTCGGTGTTTTCTGTGGTCTTTCTATGGAAGCCGGATGTCTCGGGGAAGACTGACTTTATCATGTAGCCCAAAACTTTACAGCGGCTGCGGTTGCACCCTCCGCTACAATAACGGGGGAAGGTGGCGTCGACAAGAATTTCGATCTTCGTGTCTGACTGTACTCCACTTTTACCACTATCTATGTTGCATTTACGATTTATCAGGAAACGTGAGTTCCCTCTTCCGTTTTTTCTTCGCAATCCGCGCGTACATGAGTACATTATTAAGAGAACATAATGTTAAAGCGAGTGAATAGATCTGTGAGCCAGGAGATATTTTGATTGACGTTAGATCAGGGCATCGAAGCTAACACGGAGACAAACAATTATTAGCGTGGATCGTTGAAAATGAAAAAAAAAATGATAGAATGTTTGATTCACCTTCAACGGTGGTCTCGTCGGATCCTTTCGCAGTTCGACGTAGCGTGCCTCAAAGCTGTCATCCCAGTATTCTCGGCTTCTCATCCAAGAAGGCTGTAATCACACAACACACGATATTTATATTTTTTTGTATCTTTCGTGCTATCGCGTAATTTTCAGTAAGCAATAAAACAAATATGGTTGTCAGTTTCGGGGCCCACTCGGCCGCCTTGATACAGAATAAACTATTCATCTTGTTAATTCCTCAGGAGTTGTTATTCCACAGTTTTATTGGAAAGTTGGCGCAAACCTCATTGCGAGCCAAAGAAAATCACAGCGTCAGTAAATTCGCCGTCGCCGCGGAGAGTTCGGTACCGTATTCGCGAACGAGTTTCGAAAGCTTTCCGCACGATTTGCGGCTCCGGTGCCCGAGAAATTTGATAATGGACGAGACAGCTGGCCGGACAATGGAGAGTTCACTTCTACGAGCTCCCGCTCTCTCTCTCTCCTCGCTCCACGAGCAAATTCCCTCGCGGCCATTTGTCGTTGCCTCAGACGCCGGCGACCGAACCGCAGAATCAAGCTTTTGGTATGAGGCGGAAGGAGAAGAGTCGATCTTGAACGGATTCTCGGAGGCAGCTTTCGGTCTTGCCCACTCGTTTCTCGTCTACCATATTTGAGGGCGTTTTTTTTTTTAACGGCAAATACTGCAATCAGTAGGAATGCCGGTCGTTTACGCGGATGGCTCGATCTAACTTTCCTCTGGGATGCATTTCGGACTTGCTAGTGCCTTGACCCCTCACGAGATAAAAATCCCGTGCCCGCGAGAGGTCAATCGTACAATCGTTGCTTGTCTTCAATGACTTTTTCTATGAAAGGCAATACATTCTCGAATTGGAAGCGGTTAGACGCAACATCTACGTACAAAGAGGGTGAGTTCGATAATCTTGTTGATCGCTTGCCATTATCGATGAGGCGATGGAGGTTTTTGTAGTTGGTAGTTGGTGTTAACGGTATTAGGTCAAACCGTGAGCCTCGTAGCTGCTATTGACCGAATATATATATATAATACTCTTTGAGTGGATTTTACTACACTAGAGATAGTACATGTGACTTCGAAGAGGGAGAAGTCAGAAGTACGGTAGAGATATGACTTCCGCTAACCGGGCGAGAAAGGGAACCAGAGCGAATACCGAGACAAACTTTGGTTTCGTAGCTCGGACTTTGGCCAAAGCAGAAGACCCAAAGGTATACGCCGCAGGGTCTTGGGTCGCGCTAGAGAGTGTTTCCCCTTTGACGCTGCTGCCACTAAGACGACGGCGGTAGCGGCGGCGTTCGGTCATCGTCAAGCCACAAATTGTTTTATTATACCTCGCCACTTATGGGTTGTAAATTTGGTGAGCTCTGTTTCTGTCTTCATCTATCTACCTCCTTCATGATTCATCGAGAGCGTGATTCTCGTATCAGGAATACACAGATTCCTGATACGAGATATACGCACGATATCTTGCACACTTTCGTAAATAGGACATAATAAACTCGTTAATCTTACGACCGCGTAAATTGTTCCATCAGAGCTGCAGATAATAAAGTTGAAATGGTAAATGACTTCCATAACATATGAGACGGCAAAGCGGACGAATGCCGGCCGTCTAAGGAAGCACATTCATATCTGAAGTTCAAAGTCATGTTTAGTTCTTTTTTCGCAATCTTCAACAACGTGACGAAATACAAATCAAGTTTTTTACGCACGCGAATAAATGGGTCAAGGTTCATGTTGATATCACGGTAGATTGGAAATGTAATAAGAAGGAAATAATAAAGATTGTAAACGTAATAAATCGGAATAATAATAATAATTTGTGAATACAATGGTTCCAATCGATATTGCAAGACCGATCGACCCTCTCGACTACCCCATCAAAGTGTCACCAGGACACGATATCGTCAACTGTTCGAGCTTCCGGTTTCGTTCGACGATCGACTATCACCAGACCTCAGTATGCTCACGGCCCCGGTAGAAAGGTTTCGTGTGCGAGCTTTCTCGGAGGGACAACCCGCCAGTCTTACGAAAGAAGCTATGATTTATAGCCCGACTAACCGTTGCTAGCGCCGAATGGGGTGTGCTACGCGCTAGGGGAGGATAACAAAATGTATGGAAATGCATTCTGCCGTGCGGCAAAGGATCAAACTGTGAGTGGACGAGAGGGTTGAAAGCGGGGTTGGTGGGATGATAGACTTCTCGAAAGCTCGATCCTAGTAGTTCGCAGCAAAACCGCTTCTCGGTGCGATGCCGTGTAAACGATTCTCGCGCGATAAACTGGCTGCTGAATTAAGGTCGAGAGGAGATCAGACTTGGTCTGCAATTTTTTTTTGGTTGTTTTATTTACTCTTTCCCCCTATACCCGTTACCTCGTTCCACTCCTAAATCATTCCGGCTATAATTCTTTCTCCCGCTGGTACTTCAACGCGAACTTACCCGTCGTACATATAGCCCTTCGGTGTTTGATGAATTATGGAATTTGTCGGAGCGAACGACGTACATTGTATTCCGGTGAATTATACTTTTTTCTCCGCTATAATTGTGAGAGTATTTATTGGAGACTCGTAAATCACTCGGAGGCATAAAGCGCACGGTATATAATACGGTCAGAGTTGCAAGCGTGACTGTTTCGCTTGACAAAGATCGATGTCTCGAAGGTAAAACTTTTCGTTTGCCTTCTCTGCAGCGGGCGAGTGCCGGACTCTCTCGTTGGCCCAACGTTTCTTGCACCGCAAGGGAAGCAAAGAGATCGCGTCGCAACGAAAACCGAAGGAAACAAAATACTTTCCGGTGAAACGATCCGGGATTTTCATCAGCTAGAACGTCCACCCACTAACGCACTTTGTACGGCACGTATACGTATACATGGTGAGAGGCTTTCGCGACAAAGTACCAACTTTTCTCTCCTCCCTCGTGTCGTAACCGCGCCTCGTACATATAGGTTTTCCGCTTGGCTCTTTTTCGCAGCAGCAACAGCAGCACCGGCCCCATGAAACGAGAGGAATGAAGCATTTAACGGGCAAACCAGCAAACCCCCGATGCTTCTGCAACCTCTCTCGCAGAGAGAGAACCGTCGCCATAGCCGGCGAAAAGCTCTTCGAGGCTAGTGGACTGGCTCTCCCGTCGCTGAAACTGCATCGGAGGGTGAGTGCCGTTAGCCAGCCTTAAAAAGATATTGCTAGCATGGCATTAATCGTAAACTTTCAAACTTTCGTTCTCCACTCTTTCAATACGATTAGGGTTACTTGACCTCATTGGTTTTCATCTCTTCTAAATTACAATAAAATAAACTATTCAGAAACGATCACTATCGGTCCGCCTAGATAGACGAGAAAAAATAGAGTAAAATAGACAAATACTGGCAAGGTTAATTTCCAGGAATTTCAGAGACAACCATTTTTCCCAGTGTCGGTTATAGACAGAAGTGTTACCCTTATGTTCGCCAGGTTTTTAATGTTTCAATGTTTTACCGCTGAGTCTGTCGTTTTGCAACGCTTGTAACAAATGACCATGCGACTCGGAAAGTTATTGGGAGATTACCGTGATTGTTAATTCGAGGAAGTTTTCTAGTGATCAGAAGTCAAAGCATACATTTTAGGAACAATTCTAAGTTCGGATACAACATCCAAACTTCTAACCTTCGACTGTGTCCACTTATATTTCACCCGGAAACTGAGCTACGCCCGGCTTTACGATATATTTCCGGGAAATGGAACATGTAGAAGCAATGCCGCGGAGGCGTCGTCGGTTCTAAGGGCGGTAAGAAGAGGAGTGCGACCTCGTACTCATGAAAGTTTCGCAATCTTACAGCTCTACTCTATTTGTCCAACGCTAGTGGAGGCGAAAACGAGAGAACGTTATCAGGAGGTAACGTTCACGGCCCTTCTAGCGATAACGTTACCTTCTATCCCGTATAAGATGGGGGGAGAAGGGAGGGGAGGCATGTAGCATGCACGCTTTACTAGTACAAAGATAAGTTGTAACGCAGCAACGATTTAATGGCAACTGGGTGAGATTAACGATTTATCGTTACCACGTTCAATTATTTCAAAATTGCTTTTTGAGTGCAGATGTTAAAAGAGCCAAATAAAAGAATAAATTCCCCTCGTCTTCGCTCCACATTTTTACTCGCTGTCGTGAAAAATCCCTCGATAATGGGGTGATATTTAGCGCGTTCAGTCCTCACTTCCGCTTGAGCTCTCCGTGTCTCCCTCGACGAACTTTTTTTTTTGTTCCCGTGTCGATGGCTGCCGTCCGCAACCGCAGAGTTTGTCGTATATATACATAACATGGGATGTACATGTGTACTCTTGCCTCTCTCGCTTTGGCTCATTCGGTCGACCAACTCTTTTCATGTCCCTCGACGCACCACGAGACAACAAAGGAAGACAACAGATCGTAGGGGAGCCTTGTTCACCCTTCTGCTTCTACTGTTCATATACATACATAGGAGACGTTTCGATTCTCTTGAAAAAATATAAGTCTATTGCGCGGATGACATGAGTAACGAAAAAAAAATATCGTACAGTAATGTTCATTCGCCACCGTCTGGATATCTTTTAGGTATGAAAAATACGGAGTTGGAAGAAGCAATCCGGAGAAAACCTCCGGTGGAATCATTGAATCACCGTTGTTCGTAATGTTTTCGATTTTTTCTGCCCATCTATCGAATATCAAGCACTCTCCTAGTCGTTGACAAAGTTACAGTGCCACCTTCCTGGTCGCTCACAGTCCTGCTGTCTCCGACAAACTACCGACTACGGAAATGAGCGAGGAGCTTTCGAAGCTCGTGAAACGATTCAGCGTGTACACGATTCCGATGAGAATTTTCATTGATATTCCAATATTGAACACGCTCCAAATAATATTCCGTGGGCTCCGCTATACAGCTTTCTCTGGTAGTTGTCCTTTTCCTTACAACACTTTGAATCCCGTCGTAGGGAAGCTTGCTCGATTTCCTTCTCAAACTCGTGCGAGACGGCTATCCAAGACCGCTGCTTGTACAGAGTTCACCGGTTACGGGGAGTCCGCCCCCAATAACCGGACGTTTGCTCTTCACCGGAAGTTCGCGAAGCCCCGGGGCTCTTCTCTTAACCTTCTCTCTGCTGTGACTCCAAGCTGATGCCGGCGAACACGAATACGCAGAGCAACTGAGGCAAACAGCAATACACCGGCTTTCGGATGTGTCGCAGGATTACTGCTTGTACAGTTCACTGCGATTGGCCAACTAACAGATGGACGATATTCGCCGATCGGGTTCGATGCCCCAAGGAATTACAAACGCCTCCGAACTTCCGCCACTTTGACGACGAGTCGTACGGTTGAAGGAAACTATTTTCTTCTCTTCATTTTTACGCTATCACGTCTTGTACATTTTTTGTCAAATTCGCCGACGCAACTGGTTAGAAATTGATAAATATTCGATAATTAAATAGTCTATTTACACAGGATTTATTGTCGAGTCATACCGAGAATCATGTTAAGGAAGTAACCACCAGCAGGTCGTTGACAGTAAAATAATTAATAGCTACGCATTCACATCGGTGGAAGGTTTAATTTACTGATTGGCATATAAAAAATTACATCAGCTATTCGACTCGCTCTCGTAGGTCATCGATACCCAGAATACTTCGGTTTCATACCCATTGTCTTAATTCAAACGCAAAACTAACACGAATCTTTCTTATGTGCAGCCGACATAAAAGATGACACCTTATTGTGTTGACACACCGAGCGAGGTAGACAACGCGTACTGATAATAGAACTATATATTCTTTCGACAGGCATTCTCAGCCCATCCCGGAATAATTTTCCAGAAAGTTAGATTCAAAACGGGACATTATCCTGATGGAGCGTTACATGCGATAACCGTGTAATAGGGAAAGGAATCGAGTCGACCGTAGATGCAGGAAAATTACTGATTACGACGTAAGAATGATATAAGGGACATTGCGCAAATTTCGGTCATTTTAAATTTAACATCTTGATTATAAAGCAAAGCGTCAATACAATTCTTTTCGTAAACAGGATAAATGTGCTGTACTCAATAAACTTTGGAAGGTCCACCGACAGATAGCATTCAATAACGTTGCAGCACAACAATTCTTGGATTCCGTTAACGGAGGGTCGAGGAAGATATTAGTTGAGAATGGAGGCTAATCACATCAGGTGCGGTGAAGTTGGTACGTAGTTCAATTTAAAACTGGATTAACGGGGGAGACCCGGTCACCTCGTTACCGTGGCCCAAGTGACCACGGGATGCTAGCCTCTGTCACCCGATGTTTCCCTATCTTCCTCTATTGAGCGTGGGTTCGGTGTTAATGGACAGAAGCCTCACCGCTGCTGTGTAACGGATACTGTAGTATAGCCCTTTCAGACGTCACAGGCAGTATCGTAGTAACGGTGAAGTAGTAACAGCGTTCGGATAGCCGTTCCAAGGCTTCTATTCATTGGCTTCTTGTCGGCCGTGTACTCTATATAATACCTCCCGATCCGCCCTTTCGCTTGCGTCTCAGCGGTTTCGATCGCCCCGTTATTTTTTTTTTGGATTAACGAGGCGAGGAAGCCAAATTTGTCGAGTGATCAGGAAGAACAGAAGAGAAGAATTTCGCGATTCAACGTGAAATCGATGAAAAGAAAGTGGTGAAGCGATGACCGGCTGGGCCACTTCGTACCTTGAATTTTAACGTATCCGAGAATGTGTAGTACATATATATATATATATATATATATATATATATATACATATATACAGGATTGAGAATTGGGTCGTGTACGTGGTCACGAGCCAACGACAGAGTGTGTGCTCGACCAACTACGACGATTGCTCCTATTGGTGAACGCCAAAGCAGTGACAGTTGTACTCCTTCGGAACCTATACCGAGGTGCTACTATAATGAAAATTGAAATCGATCGTCCACTGGGAAAATAAGATTTCTAACTACAATTTGCCGATACCACAGGGTTAGCGTGTACGTGAAAAAACTCTGTACACGGGTATTGAAAATTTTCCCGGCATTGGCTCCAGCTGCACGGTACTTTTTTTATTCAATTTACTTTTTTTTAAATTCAGTTCCAATTTAACTTGCTCAATGAAACCGTCAAAAAACGAACATATAAATTGAGCCGTTCAGTAAGACATTGTAATATTTATTAAATTCTATTCTGCGTTTATAGATCGTCCTCCTCCTCCTCCTTTGTTTACATAATAATTAGTCCCGAAGTAAAAAAATGTATTTGCATGGAAGCCGGATAAAAGTTCTCTATTTCCTATTTACCTCTTGCCACAGCACTCTAGAGAGGGATGCCATGGTATGAAAAGAAACCCTGTGTATGCCGCGCTCGTGAGGAAGTTACTGTTACAAGCAAGGATCTCCGCACCATTGCTACCTTCCCCTCTTTGTTTTCTCAACGATAATGTGCTATCGTCGGTTTGCGAAACCACTACAACTATGCCAGTCAATGAGTTGCGTTCCCGACGGATGTAAACGCAGGCTAATGCGAGGATGAGAGCTGTGCGCTACTGGGTTATCGATGTTATCGTTATCGGCGAGACACGCCGTCGTATCAACCTCCCCTGTAGCCGAGGGCTTGCAACGGTGAATAGTGATCCACGGATGAAGGTATTCGCACGTTTCTGCATAGATACAGTATCTACGCTGTCTGTGTGCGTATTATGTTAAAGCACCGGTGGAGTGTTAAGGCAAATTCTATCGACCGATGCTCCAGCTTTTACTGGATATCCCGATAAGACATTGACTCATTGTATATACACAATAAAAAATGAACGAGACTAGCCATCACGCTAGTTTAGGACACTACTCACTGAAAAATCCTCCTGTTAATAAAACATTCGCGACAACACACAATTTTTAAAACGCAGCCCAGAGACCTTACCAAACGATGCAGTTTGAAAGATTGATAAAAGAAGCATTAAATTCCGCAAAACTATCAACGACCTCGTTATTCGACTAGAACGAATATGAAATCGTAGAGGTTGATCACAGGGTACCAAGGGTGATGGTTTCGGTTGGAACAGATTGCCAGGAACAATTGGAATAAAACACAGGAATGGGATATTAAAGCAGCGCGAACGAGGGGACAGAATAGAGAGAAATGAAGCAAAAAATAGAGAAGGACGAAATAGAAGGTTGGGGTGGAGGTATGGCGCTAGGCGAGGGTGAGTGAGGAGAATCGAGCGTATTTTCCATTATTCGAAACGACTGGGATTTCGATTAGCTACCCTAAACCCCGCTTCTGCCCACTCCACACTCGCCAGTTAACCGAATTGGCGTGATATTTATTCGGTGGACCCGTGCGTTCCTAATTTTCGCTCGCAAACCGAAATCCAATAATACTCGTTTCTGCCTCTCTCTGGAACATAGTTCACGTACGCTGACCCGGCTCGTGGTTCATGACCGGAGGGCTATCCCTCCGGCGAGTGTCCATCGAACTCTCTCTCTCTCTCTCTCCCTGTCTTTCTTTCTATCTCGTTATCTGTTGCCCTCCGGTTACGGCACACGTTTCGTCACATTTCGTTCGAACGAACTAGGATGTACCCCTCGTCACCGTAGATTCATCTAGTGGATGTACATAGTCTTTCCGCTGATTCAATCCCGGGGACCTTTACACGAAATGGATGATTGTGGGAGGAATTTGTTTACGAGATATCGTCGACCGTGACACAATAAAAAGTGGCGAATGTGTACTTCGATCATAGTTCGGTGAAATTTGGCCGTATCCGGGAAAATGGTTCGGTGACTATACCATGATGATTTCCGTACTTTAAAAGTCAACGAGTTAACTTCTAAGTCAAACTTCTACCGAAAAATAAAATAAATATTTATCTGCGCGTAGCACAAATTCAGTGATTCGACGAGAAATATTTAAAGGGACGAAGAACGAAGAAACTTCATCCACCTTTCAACGAGCAAGGATGGCGAATTATGTCATCTTCAGATTATCTTTTTACATCGCGACGCAGAGTAATTCGGAGAAAAATCCAGGACGACTGGTTGCTGGTGAACGACGGGAAAAGGATTTGTAAAGGGCCGTTGGGGTCGAAGGACAGTTGCTCCCGTTGGGTATTCTATATCTTGGACATGGCGTCCGGACCAATTAAGCGACACGGGAATCCAGAAGCCAAGAACTGCCGGAAACCTTCTCGCGGGAGTCGAGTTAACTCACGCTCAGCAGATTCACATCTGTATAACTTCAGCTGACGCTTTTTTTGTGCAATTCAGTTTCACGCAAACTTTTTGCTCGATCTGTATCTCCACCACTGTAATTTCGACGGTTTATATAATCCGGAAATGGGACGAGAGTTTCCCGAAAGAAAGTGCGATGAGGAACATTAGTATGTCGGAAACATAACGACAGTAAAATCTAGGGAATGCAAACAATTATCGGAGAGCAACGAAAAAAATGCATTCATCGATAAACCGCTCAGTAATTACTGGCACACTACACCAGAAAGAATAATGTATTCCATTAACATAAATGCATTAAAATACTCTTTATTCAAATAAAATGTTTTGTATTTGTTCGAAACCAATTTATACATAAATACTCATATAAAAGTTATTCGATTTACCTAAATAACTGTACACGCAAAAACAATTTGTTTACATATCGATTACTCACAATATTCGAGATAAAAAATGTGAGTAAGCATTTCATTCAATCAAACACCTGCGAGATTCACGTTATGGAAGTCGCTAATTCCAGATCAAGCAGTAGGCTCGTTCTGCGTTTCCGTCCGGTAGTACAGCTGTATTGAACCTCGTTTGCACTACAGTGTTGTGAAAATGATGAACGAAAAAATCACGTGAAAAGAATGGGCGACAAAACGGTGGTCTAATCAACGCGGGCTTAGAAAGCTATCGGGAAATTTTTGTACTGGAAGTACATGATAATTTTTTCATTTTTTTTGAACGAAATATATTCACATGTCGCGAGGTGTGAGGACCGACCGGAGCCATATGCTTGTTCGTTATACCTGGAATTATCTTCATAATTCCATGTATTGCATATTAGCTAATATTAGATAATATGCCTAGCGTAATTAAGTGATTAGAACCAGGTCTGTAAACAACGTTAAAAATAAGTTTTTTGTTATTACTAATGATGCACTGTTTATTCATTTTTCGCTTAAAATAAAGAGGTGGATCATGGAGAAATAAAAGAAAAATGTAATTACAAAGATTTGGATACAGTAAATGAATAATATATTCATTTCAACTACAACAGCATTTAAGATCCAAATAAAAACACTGCGGAGACAATACATATGTAACTAAATAAAAATATATATATTTCTGATATGAATAAAATGCTAGTGAGCAGATATCGAACGAAAATAATCTATTCGTCTGAATAAATGTTAATCGTTACAAAGAAATCATTTCACTGAGTGTAATTCGAAAATGTAAAAGAGAACGCCGTTATGTCTCCTCGAGGATTTTATGATTTTTCGCGGGACGAAAATCGCTCTCTCGGTATCTGCCGTGCAGAGAGCGGCTTAGCCGCAAAAACAGTGGTAACAGCAGCCGGAAGGGATCGCGTGATACCGAACAATCCCTCAAACCTGGCGCACCGGACCAACCGGAAGCACGAGCCGCGAGCCATTCATTGCCACGCTTGAAAAGTCGACGGGGACTTATGCAGAGCTTGCTACCCAACCCTTGCAGATCGTGTCTTCATCTCTCTAACACGACCTTCCACGTGATGCCGTTCTATAATATATGACTTTTGTTCGTTCCCTTTTTAGATTTTTTCACTGCTTCGGTCAGGCAGCAAACCTCACTTTGCAAAAATCACCCACTTTTGTCCCTTGTAAAATAAACTACTATTTTATATATCGTTCGTTAAAACACAAAAGGGTACGTAGCCCGCATGGTTATACATGTTAAATGGTTTGGGATATGTCCTTTTTTTCAGCATTTTATACATATTCGTTTTATTCAACGTTACGATTTCATCGTGTAAAGTGCTCAATTTCCACAAAGATTTTAATACACCTGCTCTCTCCATTTTTCTGTTGTGAGAGCCTATCAAAACAATCCTATCTCTGATTGTATATTCCCGCATTTTCATCGTATCGCACTCGTAATATCCCTTTCATCAAAAGCATTGCCGTACGCTCATAGACCGTTGCAAACGTTCAACGGACATACATCCAGTGAAACGTTTCATTGTCTACATGCATCGAATAATAACAACAACTGGTAAAACGGTAATACGCAGATATATATCGTACATATGACAGTTTATCCTAGCAGTGGCAAAAAAATCGCGCGGAAAACCTGTTCCGTTAGGAATTCATAAACGTTCCGTACATATAATCAAGCAGTAGAGGAAGCAAAAAAAAGTAATCTATAGTTTTAACGCATCATTGACGAATGGCTCTTTGTCGTGAATTATAAAAAAAATATACGGCGTCTCTACAGTTGGGCTGATAATCGAATCGAGGATACAGTGATGAAGGATGCACGGGAATTGTCGGAGCATTTGAGGCCGTGTGTTAAAGGCAAGGGCATTGGGAGTTCTCCGGTTGAGCCGGGTCAAGTTCGACCCTCGTCACGAAAGCTCGTGCCGCTAACTATCGCCGTTTATCCAGGAGTTTAAACGACGAGTTGGCCTAGCCGCGTCGGTCCTGTCGGGCAACGATGCCGAGGTCGTCCGAGATGACGCTCTTTCATTATACGGCCAAGATTATTAACGACGATCGTTGAAGGTTTCGGCGTGCGTTCCTGTTCTAGTGCGCCGAAGAGCTCGTTTCTGTTCCGTCCAGGACGCAGCTCCAATTTTTCAAATTGGGATAAACTTCCGAATAGTTGTTACCTCCGATTTCTGGCGCATTGCAATGTATTTTTTTCATCGAATTTTGAAAATTGCAAAATTAGCATGTTACGTGTATATCTATATCTGGGTGAGGTTCTCTACCTCCCCCGCGCACGCCCTTGTCTGCCTTCCCTCTCACGTCGCCACCCTTTTGGTGCTCTCGATGTCCACGCCAAGGACTCAGAGACCGATAAGACATACGCGATGTGGACGCCCCATGGGACTTTCGACCCTGCCCCCGAACATCCTTATTTCTCACATAAAACTGGCCGGCATCTTTTTACGCTTCTCGCATTTGGCCAGTCGCCCTTCGCATTCAAAGCTCGACGTGATCTTCCTATAGCTAGCCAGGCATACAGTACTGCTTCCGAAATAAAACACGAGTACCCTCCCGAGGCTGAGACTCGAGCGTATAGTTCTTTTGTCCGGATGCGTGGAACAATACGAATCCGTAGAAGGTATGTAGGTAGAAACCATTTTCTTCGAACGGACATCTTCCATAATTTCCTGCAGACTTTTTTCTCCCGTATAGCTTTATGACTATGCGAGTTTCTCGGTTTCTCCTTACCAACAAATTCTCTTTTTATTTAAAGAGATTCCCATGGAATGTTAAAATGGATAAGAAAAAGAATTTTTATTGTTCGGTCAGTGTACAAATATTTTCTTTTTTTGCCTTGTGCATTTTCGTCGTAAGTTCTACTGCTTTATCGGGAAGACGTTGAGAGAACTTGGCTCAAAGCATGATGATTGCGTAATAATGGTAGAGTATTGGATTACGGCACGTTTAAGAAGTATTCGAAGATAAGCGGAACGTCACGCTGGATACTATTAATTCTTTTATCATTGGGGGAGAAAGAACTCTTCAACAAGCGGCGCTTAAACCTTTGTGGAATTTCGCTCAAAAGTGACTGAGCGATGTTTCGTAGCACCGCGAGAAACGGGGGTTTCTCTCTCATAGGCGATAGAAGGATAGAAGTTCGCGCGCGATCGTCCATTGCACCTCGACTATATCGACTGGGTGGAGCACATGTGTACACTTTCCGTCGTTGCTTTCTCTCCTTTTATCTAGCCATAAGCTCCCTCGTGGGGCTGCTTCTCGTCGCACCACAAAATTATTATGCATTATGCATCGCCTCAGAGCGAACGGGTTAACGACCGTGAACCGTTTTTTGTCTCTCCGTTTTCAAGAATCTTCGTCGAGCGAGCGTATGCCGGGCATCGCAGATCCCAGAGACGAGAGAATCGACCCGTTTTCTTCTTTTCTCGCAGCCTCCTGTCTATCAATTTTTTTGCGTACGACTTCAAGAAATCGCCCCTCACGATTATATATAAATATATACTTTTTGTTCGGTACACAAACGATTTTCTTCAAACGTTAGTCATTATATTGTATACGTTTCAACGATCGTGAGAGACGGAGTAATAAAAAAAATGCGATGACAGCAAAGAAAACAGATACCTACGTCGCTCAAGTTTTTTTCGAAGCCGTTTTCGTCCTGTTACTTTGATCCTCGAAGTAGCGAAAACGCTCGCAAACCTGGGCGGAAATAATACTGAATACTAAAAATATATATCTGTACTATACATGTATATATAGATATTCACGGTTACAGACTGTGAAACGAGAGGAATGAAGGCAAAGGCGTCTCGTCTAGTTGCTGGAACATCTCGACGACTGAGTAACAAGGACGTTAACGACGTTTCTCTCCCGTCCAATTCCTATCTTCTGTGGACGGGTAGCAGGTAGTTCTCATGGAGCGTTTGTTCGTAGGAACACAGCAGAACGCTCGGGTACACAATTTTTGCATCGGTTGTCACAACGTCCCACAGCTTCGCATCAACCACTTCACCTCGCATTTTCCTTTCTATTCTTTCATTCGCATCTCACAACGCCGCGTTCAACCTTCCACAGCAACTTTGAAAAGCAGAATGTTACGATGCGGAAGCTCAAAACTTGCTTCGTTGTTCGCTGCTTGGCTTAACCCCTCGACCCACTACATTCGCACTCACGTGGTACTTGAGCAAACGGACATGTATCACCGTCTCATGTATAGAAATCCAAAGATCACGACGGAATGGACCTTCTTCATGCCGCTACAACGGTTTTTCGTGTTTCATCAGTTGATACTTCCACGTGTTTGGCAAAGCCAAAGTTACGAGAAATATTTGAGAGAGAAACGAGGAAACGAGCTATCGGCGAGGCTTCGATATTATGTTCCTCCGAATGGTCTTACACTTCTATTTACTTCCAATAATTATTTATTACCGTCTCCGACAAGTTAAGAAAATACGATCTCTTCGATTATTCACTTGGCTTTCTTTTCTTCAATCCAAGTGTCGTCTCGGTCAACCGAGAGAGGGATAAAGGCCCAGCGTTAAGAACGGTGAAAAATGAAAAGTCAATGCGAGAAAATTCTAAAGCAATTTCCGGGAGGACTTTCGCAGCATCCCGTCAGGTACAGAGCCGGGAGTGCCGCCCGATCGCATTGCAACGAGGTTCGAAGCGGCGTAATACTAGATGTGAGAAGTGCCCGGAGTATATATGCGGCAAACTATGCGAACGGAATTTTCAAAGGCGGATGTCGCCGAGTCTCACTGTAGGTTTTATATTGGAAAATTTTCGAATGCCTTTGCATCGGAGTGTGAAAAGCTTTTCTTCGCCGAGAAAACAAATAAAGAGCATCCGCTCGTTTGGGATCGGAGTGTAGCCGTACGAGTTTGAATTCGATCCTCTTTCGGTCATTGGTTATGTTATACAATTTGGAGTTAGGCTACACCTGAATAAACGCCTATCGGATTTTAAACGCAAAGTTTCGCAGAAGAGACGAAACGGTAGCTGGGGTGAAGAAAACCTTCATCAGCGAGAGCAAGAGGAACACGCGCGTTGGAGGACAAAAATTGAGAGGGTCGCGGAAGAAACGCTCGAGTGCGTTACGACGAGTATCAGGGGACGGGCGTGGTGGCCGAGTGTCGCGAGAATGTATTACCCGTATACGATGGAATATACTAACGTAGCAGATAAAAGCCGTGAAGCGCATACACGCGAACGGTCGGTGAGGGGAACGGGCGAAAACGAACGAAAGCCAGAGTGCGCCGTGACGAGGGTGCGCGCCCGGATTTTGCAGAGTCCGGAAGGGAAGGGTTGAACGGGGGATGCATTCAACGGTTGCACCCTTGGATCTCGATTCGAGTGCAACACGAATAACCCTCGTGTCACGCTCGGCGGCGCGTGTACCCCCCGTCGTTGCTCTCACGCTATAAACTGCACTCGTTCACCGTGTGCTATGCACTTGTATGCCGCTCATATATCGTCAAAATACTACGTGTGTAGCGTTAAGCTCGGGCGAGCCCCGTTCGACGATAATTAAACCACTATCGGCGTGGCGAGTCCGTTCGCCGGGTGAAATCGTTACCAGCTATTACCGACTACGGTCACCAACGGTGTTGACCTATTAAATTACCGAATATTTGACTATTACACAATTTCCGTGCGCAATTTAATTATCGAATAGTTTGCGACGATATTGTAACAATGTGTCGAACACTTTGAAGGAGCAAAAGATTTTTCTTTGAATAGACATCGATGATTTTACTTGTGGTTTCGCCTGCTGAATGGTCCGCCTTCGAAACGTATAAATTTCACCTCACAACGAGTTCGCTGTCATTCAATTTTCGCTATCTACACGAGTCTACGATCCATTTGCCACCCACTCACCGGGACACTTCAGTTTTCAGCGAACACATAAAAATTCCGCGAGGAGAATCGCAAATATATCCGGCCGTGAACTTGAGAGTGCGTTAGTCTCCCGTATGCGCGCGAGGTGCATCCGGAAAAAAGTGGTCGCACGTGCTCGGGCGTTACGCACCTTTGAGCGTTAATTCGAGCGCCCCTCCGACGGCTGTGAGGGCCTACTCTCTCCATCTTCCTACGGTCCCTTCTGAGAGACACCAATGTGGTTAACATGCGCGAAACCCCGTTATTACACGATTCCTATTCGCGAGAGACACACTTAGACTCGAGTATTACACAGCGGATGAGCCTAGGGTGAATACACTCGTTTCGCTACCGTGCGCCGATTCAACGAGCTGGTTAGCCTGCGTCCTTACTTTCCAACACTTCTGAGAGCTTCGCAGTCGTTGAAAGAAATGTTCGAGCCCCGTCGAGGCAAGCAGATGGAGCGACGAGATATCGAGAGACGGGGAGAGCGAGCTTTATTCGTCGAATAGTGCGGTCGAGGATGATTCTGGTCCTACATCGCTCTGAGTACAATGTACGTTCCTCTAACCGGAGATAAAACGATCCAAGGACACGAGTGGCTAAGAGGTCGGCCCAGATGAAAACCTGACAGAGTGTAGCCCCGGGCTGGATGGAGAGACTCGACGACACGACGAAGAACTAACTTCCGGAGAGCTGGCATGCAGGCGGGAGAAGCACCAGCGATACAGAAATTGACTCGAACGATCGTCGAGGCGAGAACGATTAGATCGAGAACGTTGAATGGCGGTGCCCGGTACGGTAGCGCCGCTGCCTCGCTCTATATATTGCAGGTACTTTTAGTGGCTCGTGGAAAGTGACGAGAAAAGAGGAAACCGTCTATCGACTTCGCTTGCGATAGCTCGCAAGAAGCCGCGAAACATTCCTCGTGCCTCCATCGAACACCATTGACATAGGGTACGAGTGCGTCGTTCTCTTTTTTCCCATTTCACGAAAATTCGAACTAGGATGCAAAAAAAACTTGAATATTAATTCGAGGTTCGGAAAATCAAGAGGACTCGTGTCGTAGCAAAATCCTATCGAGTATGCTGAATTCTTCCGGCGATTTGTCAAATTATGTTAGTGTCGCCGGCCTAAATAAATCGAACGTGAAATCGATTGGAAAGAGCCGAGGTATCCGTAGACATAACGGGAGGGATGATTTCTCGGCGTGTCTGCGTCTCGGAGGAGGACGGAATAAGAGTGCGCGCACAGTAGAGTAGAAGCTTTTAAGGGATCCGGTGGTAGGGGAAGGAGGTAAAAGCGTCCGTGTGCTCTCCGGGTATACCGGGTACATGTGTCTATATACGCCAGCCTCCGCGACGGGGTGCATCAGCCATGCTATCTCTCGTCTCGAACGTTTCATCCGTCGAGGCTTCGAGCCCGACGGAGACTACATTATCCGAAGAACTGTTCTATGGCTCTTTGGCTTCGACGGGAACGACGTCGGGGGCCGGTTCGGCGGAGGTGGTACAGTCGTGAGTACGAGGGTCTGGGCACTCGAGGGCGTAGTCGGGGCTTCCTCGGGACACGGGGTAAACGGCCGATATGAAGCCCGGTCTCGTAAAAAAAGTTATATGAGGTCGTGGTGGAACCGAAGGAACGTTTACGTCAGGTATCGCGGCAGAAATGCGACCGTGTGTTTTCTCGGCTATTAAACTACGCGCGTGCGGTAAATACATATAGCTGTCAGTGTTGTCTACGGGAAGAATAAACGCTCCGATTGCCAGCGGAACTATACTCCGTGTGTATAAAACCGGAACAGAGGAGCACCCGTTGTACATTCGGGCGTATGTGTCGGCAACTCCACGCATGCACACACACACACACACACACACAGGCATACGTACACTAGTCATTCCTTGATAGCGGAGAGTGAAACGACGATCGATTTGACCCCTGTGCGGTATGAACGGCCATTATACCGTCTACTATCAACTATCTGCCTGGCATTATCTCAACCGCACTCCCTTTCCGTGTCAATGACAAACGATTCGGTAATTGATGGTAGAATGTCCGATGCTATCGACGCGTGTTCTTTTTTTTTTCATTCTCTTTTTGGCCATTTTTTTACGTACGAGTTTTGCCAGACCGCGTGGGTTTATCGGAATTAGAATTTTGCTTCGACAGCGAAATTGTAGCTTCGAAAATCAGCGAGCGTGATCTTCTGTCTTTGGTGGTTTTGCGTGGCTCAAAGCTTAACGGTACGGTGAGCGAAGGTGCAGTGGGCTAGACACGTCGCTTCGAGCATCTTTTCGTTTTCTCCACAGCGCAACTCCGCAATTCTCTCGTCACGGTGTCTTGACGTCACTGTGCTGTGCGATATTTCTGCTGTTGTCAGCTTATACCTACTCGGCAAATGAGATGGAGGTGAAATGGTCGAGCCGGGTAAAGTAGGAGAATCAGCAAAAGGATGAGACCTCCTCTCCCTTATCCGAGAATTCTTTTTACCGCGAGCTTTTGATGCCGAACACACAGTTCTTTGAGGTATCTCTTCGAGCTTTTCTCAACGACGGGCACATAAAACTAGGAGGGAAAATTATGCAACCGCTATGTTGTAATGGCACACTTTTATATTTTTCGGAGGCCGGAGCACTGTATGTACCCTCGGCGGAAAAAATATTTTATTTTGTGTAAGCCAAGTAGGTGCGATGCTATGTAGAGCTCAAAGTACGAGAACGGTGATTATAGAGCGACGACCAAGCGCATCGACGTGCATCGGTACCGCGAAGAGTTATCAGTTCAATGACAGTGCTATGTTCTTTTTAAACGACGCTCACCAAGCGGCTTTGTGACCGATCACAAATCCAGCTCGCATCGTTATCCATTATGTTGTTTTGAAAATATCTATTATATATTTAAGTAAATATACCCAGCTGCTTACGAAGCCGATTACTTCGCCCGTGTAATCTATGCATTTCCGGCCATATGCGATTATCATATGTTCGACGAGGGAACGTGTATACAAAGTGACGATACAACCCAAAATGTTGGGCTGTCGATATAGTGTATCAGTTTACAGTGGGCAAAGGGACGACGGATATGAATATCGTAGTGTTGGATAGAGAGAAGGTTTGCTCAAGGAAATTGCGAAACCCCAGGAATAGGACCGAGAGGCGAGCCGAAGCCCTGAATTGCCATGTTCGTCAGTGACGCTGTTAAATTTTCGGAGTCTCCATCCTTCATGCCTGTCCGACCGGATTCCCGTGGCGAAACGCAGTCACCGCCGTCCGCCGACTGGGATAGACGGCCGACTACGAGATTGAAATTGAAAAAAAATCTGATACTCCATATTGGTCCGGTTCGTCACAGCATTTGCCTAACATAATTACACCATTGAATCCGCACGTGCGTCGGATTGTAAAAATGAATTTTCGATATCAGGAGACATTGGAGCGTGGCATACTTCAGTCGGACCCAAAGTGACATCTCGTCAAAGTTCGTAATGTCGTGAACGTTGCGAGTAGAGATGTACGAAAGGAGCCTCGGGCTCGACATACCGCACAGAACAGGATGCGCCATGTAGTCAACGAGCACGGTAACTACGTATATCACGGTAGTAGCGGTACGGTAAGAGCCACGTAACACGTGGGAGCCGCGGGTTAATAGGAACTAACGGGCAACCAGGAAACAGACCGACATAGCGCATGACACCTGGCACACTATAGTCGGGCATATATATATAAACACTAAGAAACAACCCCGCCAGCCCCTAGCTGCCCGTGACGTACGTATAATCGTGACGCTAATTCATATTGATGGACTTTAGGAACGTCATGGCGAACGGAATGATCCGTGAATTTCCTCCGTCTCACCGACAATCAACCGCGCGAACTGATCTACGCATAGAATATACAATGAGATGTACGCGAGGGCTGCATAGTTATCTATACACCAGAACTCACGTTTATCCCAAGCTTCGCAAGGAGCTTTCGCTACAACGAGAATAGATCAGCTCAGCCGCGAAGATTATAATATTATCGCGATACAAAGCGCTCGAGACAATACCCATTCTCGTCTATAACAGGTGTCGTGATACGAGTCGAGAGGCTGGTCGTCTTAGAACATCGTCCTATGAGCTTTCATTTCTGGAGTAAAATGGATAACTGACACATTGCCGGCTAACAACTCGTCAAATTCAATTCTATATCGAAGATTCCTGTCGAAAGAAGCATCGATATTAGAGAGCTGTTGACGATGAAGACGCAGGGTTAAGCAAATCAATGCAGACTTCAATTGCTCAAAGTGTTCAACCCATTCGGTGCAAACGTATTGATCCGAATGATGAATTCTAGTGGATGAGTGTTACGAGATAGTGTCGCATACTTGTTTATGGCTTGGTATAAGGTCGAAGTACGACGCGATAACCACCAAGCCTTTTCGCGGATCGAGCCGTCTGCTCACTTCGGGAACATCCATTTCCGGCGAACCGCGAGATTCGGGGATGAGCTTGAATGCCGGTGAAACCCTCTGCAACGTAACTATTGCACGACAACCGCAGTCGAGATTGTCTCTCGACTCTCAGTCCGCTTGGTCGCGCCAACTTGGTCTGTCTCCGATCTTCTCTTCTTCCACAATCAAGCTAACCGAAATCGATACAACTTCCTGGTGACGACCGAGAAATTGGATATCACTGCTACGCTATTAGACGACGTATGTGTCGCATCGACTCGTCTTATGGCCCCAACGCTTCATAGTAAAGTTGTTGGAATGTGAAAGAAAGCCCTGTGTTATTTGTATTGGTAATCGATTGTCCTTCAAAGCTGACCTGTCCGTGCCGCAATGTATTAAAAACTGTATCATCGAAACATCCATGACGAACAAGTTACTGTGCTATGAGAGAAACAATTATTTTGAAAATTTTACGGTCCTCTTGATGCTGTGACGTAATAGCCAGCAGCCGCACCAGCGACGGAGATTCTCTTGGAAATTCCGGACGTCCGGAATTCAAATAGGAGGGGAGTCATCATTTAATTAGCTCGAAGGTTGCCGATAACTATCAAGGTTACGTCTTGTCGGTACTGGTTGCTTGGGTCTAACGAGCTCCTCGATACGCAATTAGTATTAATCGCGCTTTGACACAGCTTTGATCGTGTGCTATATATACGGGGATAAAGATTACAGAGAAGCGTTACGTATAGAGACAATACCGGAGCATATAGGAGGATATTGTTGTTCGAGACTCGATCGAGCATGAGCTAATCGATTCAGCGGCGGTTTCTAACGGTATCGATTCCATTCTAACCTCGATGCTATCTATATCTTACTGTACTGCTCGAGTTTGCTACTTCGCAATAATTTGAATAGTTCGGTGAGTTCATCCCTGCGGCTGCCACTCCAATTTCGTTATTTTCAATTAAAATACGTCTGGTTTAATAGACACTCACGATCGAATAGCGCTAAACTTTGCAACGTTGCAGCAACGAAATAGTCTTAATTATCAATGCTGCGAGCTACATATAACCTCCATATTGCGTTTAATGGTTATTTAAATACCTCGATATATTTATAGGCTCGATTCTTGTCAAGAATTTTCCTTACTCATTCTGGAAATTATTTTCATGTTTTAGGAGCACTTGTCGTGCGAACAACTTTCTACAGACTAATAATGATGAACTGAAATATACAGTGAAGTAGGAGGGCTTGCAAACTTTGTTTTCGACCGACTTCCGAGACACCTGCATCCCATAATTTTTCTCACACGTTCTTGAACATCTTCATCCTTGAAAATCATTTCCCAAAAAATTGAAAGACTTTTCAATTCCGACTTTTGATCTCGTCATTATTGGCCTGTAGAACGTTGGCCGTACGAGAGATTCTCTTAAAACATAATAAACATATAAATTAAACTCGTAAATACATCCAGGTATTGAAATAAACATTAAAACAATAAAAAGGTAACCTGGAGCTCCGAACAATTGACAGTTTCGGTCATTTTGTTGCTGCAACAACGTTGTGTACTTTGGCCGCATATGATCGATTGTTTCTTTGAACGAATAAACTGACGGTCGATATAGTGCTTTGTTGTTTTAGTGTCTAACGACTTAAATTGAGAAAACTTCGTTGACAGCAGCAACGAGGTAAAAGAAAATTCATCAAAGGTAAAAGAAGATACATCACCGTGATAGTCAAAGAAGGTGGCGTAGGAACATCCAAGCGAATTTTCCGTGAACGAGAGTTACCGTCACGCTAGTTTAGCTCAGCGTCACGTGGAAGAGTAAGAGTAAGGAACTATACTATATACGTGTGAGTCGGGCGCCGTAGCGGACGCCTCACGATCTTCGTTCGCACGAGCTCTTTCACCGTCTCATTGTAGCTGATTTTCTAGCGTTTCTAAATTCGCTAGAAACTAGTTTCTAGTTTCCGCGCGTCACCTCCGATAAATCAGTTCCCGCGTAATGTCTCTGTTCGTGAGGAACAGCCGGTGCTATACGATGGAAGAAAAGGCATATTAATCGGCTAGGCTTGGAGACACTTCGTATTGCACTTTCTACCGTCCGACTTCCATCAATCCCAAGTTTTTCATGTTACATTTTCGTTTAAAGAAAGTATATATTTACGAATTAATTTTTATGCAAACAGCGATAAGTGCAAAGTTGGCGTGCATTTTTGTTCGGGATGCCCCGAAACGTGGCCAGATGGGAATTCCCGGCGCCGAAGAAATAGTTCACTCATCGACGAAGAAGCCAGCAACGAATACCTATAGATCGCACACTCAATTTGCATTTCTCTTTCTCTCTAGAAGAAACGGACGCGGGCAGAAGATTTTCTCAGTGCTCCGAATAGAATACGCGTTCGTCGACGAACAGTCGCGAGATATTTTGCGGTGCGAAGATCCAAGAGCTTTTACGAGGAAGCAAAGAGAGGCGAGAGAAAGAATGGGGGGAGTCGCTCGCGAGCGGTTTTGCTGGCTGGTGCTGGCTGACTTGCTGCTGCAGAAGCGAATAAAGAGACTTTCTAGCGAGAAGGCGAGAAGCTCTCACGAGTCGTTTGTTCGCTATTCTGTCCGGGCAACCGTTCCTTAATCGCTCTCGTCGAGTGGAATAATATTGGTGAGCGCGGAAATGTGCGGTCGTTAAAATAGCTATATGATATATGTATGAATCGTATATATACATATAATATAGCGGAAGTAACTTTGAATCGAAAATAAAAACCATGAAATTGCACCCAACCGTAGAAACGGCGAGTAGCGTAAGTGGAGTCTCAAAGACAATTCCTTTATTTGGGCAATATTTATTAGATATTCACGTACTGGCGAAATAGTAACAGCCTGAGGGGTGAATCGTTCGTTCGTTGTTAGCCGTGTTTCACCGTTGACGTAAAGCGCGCCCAAAGGCTAGGAGACAACCAGACCCAGGGAGCAAGGGAGAAAGAGTCCCGACGTCGACCTCGTTTCACCGATGGCGGCAGCGCCAATGTGTCACGTCGGGATTCCAAAAAGACCGGTGTGTAATTAAAACGATTCCCATACACCCGCGTACCATGACTGGAACTACTGCTGAGCCGCTCTGCTCTGTGAGGATATAGTGCCATGGTAGCGCCAAACGTTTAATCGAGTTGGCTCAGTGGGTGTACCCGGGTTACTGCTGTCGGCGCACTTTTACGCGATTCTCACACTCCTCTGCTCCCCCTTTTCTCGTTCGTGTATGAACTTCTCGCCGTTCACTTCGAATCCTCTATTTTCAAGTTTCTCGTGATTGTTCAATTCCCGACAAAGAACGGTTTCCAGGGATAATCCGAATCGCGAAGCCAGCACCGTGGATCGTGTGAAGGACAAAATTCAAACGTTCGGTATGGACTATGATATGCGAAATCCGATATAAATTATTGTTGACACATACCTGAAAGTCAAACTTTTTGAATTCTTCCTGAGCATCGATGTCAGCCTTTCTTTGATTGACTCGGGGACAGGTGGCAGTCGATATTCTTGCGTCCGGTAGTTCGCTGTATTCCGCGAGGAGAGTCGTGATCCTGTTGCTGCTGCTGCTGCTGCTGATGCTGATGCTGCTGCTGCTGCCGCTACTGCTGCTGCTACTACCTGAACCGTCGTATCTGGCTCCCTCGGGACTGAGAAGAGCCGCCGACGATCCACCAGCGGTGGTAGGAGTCTGTTGCGTCTGGCTCACGTAGTACAGACACAACAATAGCGACAATACGACCACGCAGAATACGAACATGCGGCCAGAGCCACGACGTAAGAGTTTGTACATTGTTATTGAATTTCGAGAAGTCTTTTTCGTATACTTTCAACGTTTCAAATCATTGTTCCTTCACTTGGCACTCGGTTGTTTGCTTTCTTAATGTATCTTTTTACGCCACTGGAGGGTGCTAATCTTCGTCAGTGTCACCCGATGGCATCATGAGTTTTTCGAGATGTCCCAACTCTGTAACACAGAAAAACGGTTTTATATACAGATATTTTTTAATTGGTCCCTGAATCCTCGCAACGTTATTTAATCCCTTCGGAGGCGGTGAAAACAAAATGGGAATGAAGTGTACACGAACGAATATTCCCCAAGATAGAAAACTCCCGATTCATCTTGTCAGGGACAAGACAGACGATCTTATGTTATTTTCCGGTGGGGCTTGGACAGACCGACTGGAGTTTGCCAGCCAGCGTGCGACACATCCAATTGTAGAACAACGTTGGGAAGCAAATTGGGATATTCGTGCGAGTCGACAGAGAGAATGTATTTGGACGACATCCTCGTACCCACTGTCGATCGAAATTTACTGTATCCATGTGAGATCGTGTGTCCACAGATTTGATTGCCTCGAATTTTATTGATAGGTTTACCTCCGTATATGTACGTATATGTAATGGAGCGTATGAATTTGATGCTTTGTGGCGCTCGACGTTGCAGGCTGTTCAGCGCTTCGAATCCGACGTCTGCCACTGATCGAGTTTTGCAGACAGTGGTAATAGGTCCGTAAAGCGAGCCAGCCGAAAATTAGGTAACGTAATTTAAAAGATACCAAAGTTAGGTGCTAATTATGTGGCGATTTTTTAAATAAAGTGCTGTTTTGGTTTTGCCTAAAAATTTGCCTTTTTCTGAAGACCGATGGCTTGTCGTGAACCTAGCGATCTCATATTTTTCTATTACAAACAAATATTGTTGCATAAAAATAAGGTGCTGTTTAAGTGCTTCCGGTATATGTCAGACTTGAATTTGGTGCTTCACGCTAGCAGTGAAAAAACCTACTTTTATTTCAATCAAGGCTAACTATTATCACTTTAAAAAGAAGTTTTTTCGCCACTGGAATAAAGCACAAAATCCAAGCCTAATATATATCGGCATCATTGGAATGAAGCAAATTTTTCAAATTCCAATAGTCCCAGAAAAAAATATTTCTTTCTAGAAGCTAAAGTAGTTTATGACCCATCTTGTTGTCAGAGAATATAACAATATTGTAACTGATTGGTATGACCTTTGACGAGCTGGAGGATCGTAACGTTTTTTTGGGGCTCGAAAAAATTAATTCAGAAGAGCATTTAATAAAGATGCCGCGAATCTTAGCTAAATAGACTGTAAAAAATCCGAACTACCTGCAAAAGTAAGATGCTTATTATAACTCGTAACTGTCCAAATTCGTCAAAAGTCGTAACGGTGAGCGTCTAAAAGGTAAAATTTTTTGGAGTGGAATTCCAACGGGTACATATCAAAAGATAAGCTATGATAAACTACTAGGTAGTCGATACCTACTTTCTATCCGTCACAGTGTGAAGAAGCTCGGGGGTGAGTGACAACCCGAAGGGCACTAGTCTCATGAATGATTTCGTGACGATCGTTCTAACGTTCTAACGAATCTAATCGGGACCGCAGACGAAAATGTTAATCGATCGGTAAGCTGCCTAGTAGATGACGAAAAACCCGAGGGGCACAAATCAAATGTCTGGTCTGAGTGGGTCACGAAAATAGATGATTCAGTGAAAGAGAATATTGCGCATTGGTCACCCGACTCTGCAGCTCGTCTCATCTCCGATATAAAATGGGTAACCTTATGGTCGTGTGTCGCCCAAAGAAAGTTCGGATATGGAAAAATCCCGGCTTCCGGCGCTGATGTAGAAAGTGAGTTCAAAAAGATTAACCACCGTTTGTTGAGAGGGGAAGTCTTGCCGTTGCGTCTGGCTGATTTTATTGTAAAACATTCAAAGTATTTGAGTGAAACGAGTGAAATCACTCACGCAGCGTTGATACACGACGATCGTGCGGCTGAATGTGCTGCAATAAGTTCAAATGACGATACAGATGAAGAACAGTCAACTATTTCCGATTCGAACGGAAACGAAACCAGCAAAAATGAAAATACCACGGATTGGCGTGACAACGAAAACAATGCGACCACTTACGTCATTAAACCGGGCGAGAACGACAATGGTGCAACGAACTCTGGAACCACTGCGGATTCGGATGAAAACAACGATTTGCCTCGACCAAATAACAAAAAAGAGATCAGGCTGTATAAATTGTACTATGGGCGAATGCACGCTTAACGAAAATGTGTGCAAGGTATTTAAAAAATAAATGACGTTAATGCACGTGCCATGGATATTCATATATCCACTAAAAATTTTCAGATCTCTATAGGATTGTGCGCATTTGCAAGATACAGTAAAATGCATGAATCCGCAAGGAAACTTGCCAATTTCACTGTCGGGTTAGCCGGCATGTGCTAATGGAGATATCCCCGACAAAGTTCATAAGTCGTAAGTGTAAAAAATTAGAATTAACCGCTGCTTCCCATACAATATATCTGTAAAGTTTTTTAATTATTTTTTTTTAGATTTGCGATATTTCCGTTCAAGTTTCCACGCTTTCTCCGACAAACTGAACTGTATTCAATGGGAGGCAAATCGACCCGACGATGCTGATGGATGTGAGAACAACAAATTAGAGTCAACTGCGTCGGATCCCTAAATGAGTGAGCGGAATCCGATGTGAATCGGAGAGTTTGCGGCGATTTGATCTCAAAGTTAGCCAAAAAAAGAATCACCTACGATTAACGGATGCAATAAATGTTTGCTAAGCTTACAAATCGTCCTGGAATCTTGGGTATGGGCATATAACTTGAACAGTGAGCATGAAAACCGTTTGATTCCGAATACCGAGTCGTGATGTCCATAGCGATCGTGGCGTAAACGCCGAAGTAGAAATAGTAGTGACCAGTCAGGCGCAGTCTGACTATATCGGCAAATCTACTACGCGCCGACGGCGTTTGGCCGCATTAAAAGGGTATACTCAACGACTCGTGTACGTGCACCGTACACGCAGTGTACGCATATAATGCAACGAGAGGTTGCATCGAGCGTGAGCGTTGATGCTCCGAGCGTCGATCGTGGGGCCCACGCGCCGAGTCCTCGACCGCTAGGCTGTCAGCGTATACTCTCTCGTCGACCACGCTAGCATCACCAAAGCCCCCGTAAATTATACGCGTCGACGTTGGAACTCGGCCCTCGCCTCTGCTCCCTCCCTATTCAATGCACGAGTTGATTAAACGTCCGACGAAAATTATGACTGATCGATACTCGTTGCCGCAATTGCGTTAGCATTCGTTCGACTATCACGCGAATGTCGAAGCGTCGATACGCAACCTTTGCCGACTAGCGCGCGTACTCCGCAAATGCATTTAACTAACAACAGCGGTACAAAGGAATATAACTGTAACCGAAAGCTCGACAGAACAACCACCGACCACTACGAATTTCATTATTCCCTTTACCAATTCCCCAATGACTGTACCTACGTCATTGAGCGCCCCCGGCCCCTCCCTGTGCTGCCGTTGATTGGCATCGCTTATTCACAATTATTCCCAATTTTCGTCGTATCGAAATGCTATATATTCGGTGAAATTCGATCGTTGTACGGTGTATGCATACGCAGTGTAGCATGTGTATCATCAGTGAGAAACTATTTCTCACTGTTTTCTTTTCCTCTCATAGGAAATTGTTGCCACCGATAGCACGGGGTGCCAAAGAGGTGAACGTGATAAACGAGGAACAAGCGAAAACATGCACTCGCCGAGTTTTGACCCGGTGAATGACACTTTCAGGCAAAGAGATGATGAAGTCGTCTCCGCGCGGACTGTGATTATCATCGGGATCTAGAGTCACCGGAGCCATTTCTCGAGGGTACTCCAGTGTCGATTCGCCCGCGGTAGCCGTCGTGGCAACATGGGATTTTCACCCACTAAGGGCCGTTAAATAAGTGTAAAGATGAGAGCGTTTTCAGAGATGCTGCAGAATGCTCACTCATCGTCAGAAAACATGGGGAAAAAGTTTATCGATGACTGGCGCCCGGTGTAATTACATTTTTCTTTACCTCTGTCGTTGGCAAAACGCCTTCTCCGTTCCCCTATTTGGAATGAGACTTAGTTTTTTATACTACGCGATCAGTGGAAAATAGTCCTTTTCATGCTGGCTTTCGTTTTGTCCCACTCTGGCCTACGCTAGACTTCTCACGCTCAGCGAATCTTCGAACGTAGTTCACAGACAAATCGATTCGCCCCTCCCCCCTCTCCTACCCCATTTCGTATATACCTTACGAACAGGGTGCGCGTAGGCGTCACTTCGATAATCAATAGTTGGTGAAGGGTTCTTGCTGCTTCTCATAAAACGTGACAGTTTGTTCTGATCTCCACTCCCCCGTTCCCTTCCATCTCGATGACAACTGATTAGCGGTAAAAATACTTCGACATCTTGACTTGTCGAGCGTAGGTAAGTTCGGAACAAAATGGCACAGTGGAAAAAACGGAACAGTGTGAGCAAAACTCAATCTTACAATAACTTTTGGATGCCTGTTGGATGCTTTGCCCCACTTACCACCAACGCCACCATCCAAGTAATTGGAAATTTGCCATTTACGCAATATCCTGTTTTCCCCCGCGCAGTCATTTTGGCCCAATCTCCTCTAATACATTAACTATAAAAATTGACAACGTAGACCAATCGACCATAGATAAAACGAATATTCAATGGGGCGAAACTCTGAGTAGATTTTTTTCAAAATCTGTATATGACAAATTTTGCATGCTGTGTGATCGAGAATGCGTTCGTCTCGTATGCACGAGGGACTGACGCTTCCGGCGTGAAGAATCGAACTCGCTCGGGTATATAACCATGTAACTAAAGACACCAACACCAACGGTAGCGGAAATAAGTGCACGCCTTTGTATTACATCTCGCCGTTCGTTTGTATGATTATTTTATATACAATGGAAACAAGTACTCTTTGGGTAAACGTAGTTTGTAATTTATATATATATGTATATAGGGTTTTTGGTTCATAATACAATTATAAATTACAATGTTTGCAGAAGCATTTCAATCTTCGCTTAACTCAACGCTCGTTATCCCGACGCATTCACCGAATAGAGCGTACAGACGAAAATGGGATAAAAGAAAAAGCATCGAGTACCGGAACGTGATAGGTCAAGCGTGAAGTCCAAGGAAAAAACCATCCACGTTAGAGAAACGAATAGAGAAGTCGCACGTGCTCCCAAAACGTGTTCTTTACAGTTGTGCAAGCGTTAAAACGACTTTACGCTCTTTACCGCGGGGTATAGAAAAACTGGACCGGTTTCTTCTTTGCTCAGAGCTTTTGCAAACAGCTGGGATAATAAGCGTACGAATTCTCGAACGCGTCCTAGTCTTCGGATCCTTCTTGTTTCACTGACGCTAACTACGAATTTAAATGATGAAAAAGCCAAAAAAAAAAAAAAAAAAAACACCCCCCGTTAATAGTCGATACCAATAATCATGCTGAAACGGCAAGTTGTTTTAGGAGGCCCTGGACGCTTTGTATCGTTGCAACAGCTACACAGCCAATGTTCTGGAAAACTCCAAACGCAAGTCGAATCATGCGAAAGAGAATACAAAGTATGTATCAAAAGTTGATCCAAAAGGATAAAAAAGAATCGACGAGAATTTTATGGTTATACAAAGAAGATAACGCTAAGTATCGATGTGCAGATTACACGAGTGGAATGAAGCGAGCAGGAGGTGGAGTTGGCAGTGGAAGAGAAAGTCTTTCGAAAGTTTGGCTAACGGACGGAAAAGACGATAGGGGAAGGATATTCGGTAGTGGGGTAAGTTGCAAACAGGGAAAACTATTCAACTCGCTCAAAGTCGTACCAGGTTTCGCATAAAATTTCGATTTGCATTTTTGCTCGGTTCCCCTCGGGGAGGGAGTGAAAAATATGGCAAGTCTGCTTTCGGTATTTACAGCCGTTTCCTACTCGTGTCGTTACGCAGTATGACGCGCGACTCTACCGGAATTATCTTCGCCAATTCGTCGTTGCACAGTTTCTACTTTTATTTTGTTCTCATAATTTTCATTTTACACTTTTGTGTCGTTTCGGCAATTTACGACACGGGTTTGTTCGTCTTCGGCGCTCTGCACTGTATTTTTTGTAATACACATATCGCGACAATTGTCGAGGGGGTGGCCCGAGAGCGGCACGAGAGCGCCTCGTATAACCGGCGTGTTCATATCGCCGGCTCGATTCTCGTTGGCAAAGCCCATGAAAGGTACTGCTTCCGAACACGTGTGTACGAGGCTACCAATTATTATTCGTTGGCCATACATAGCTTTTCCGACGCACATTATTTTCAAATCCCGTCGAAACTCCGCTGGATTCGCGCTGGCGAAGCTTTTTTCTCTTGCGCAACATAGGAGGAAACAAATTAAATAAATTCGACGGGATGCAGTTTCAAAGATCCGGTATGAAGAAGAAATATAAAAAAAAAACAAAAAACGAAAATGATAGCTCAATTCTATACAAGGAAAGTTAACGGTGGTATGGAAAAAAATCGCGTATTTTGAATGCACAAACTTACGATCTCGAGCAGTTGCAGACCCTCCGACTGCTGACACTTCTACGCAAAACACATCTGGTCGTACGAGCGTATCGACGCAACTCGTCGACGATTTCTCGAGGTAGAAAAACAAGAGGGGAAAATCCGTTCCGAAAATCGTGAGGTTTATCCAGTCTTGGGGAAAAGAATTACATTGTCGAGACAGCACAGCCGATCGCGACGTTTCGCACGTGGAAAACAATTCGGTCGCCGGAGTTTTTAAAAGCGAATAGATGAGAATATACGTCCACAAGATAGGCAGACCCCCCCTTCCCGATCGAGACGAGATGGAGCCACGCCGTACTAGCGAGGACTGGCGAATCGAGTGGAATGGTTTTGACACGCTGCTGTCGGCTATCCGCTTTACCCTGGTGCGCCGCTGCTCGCCGTACATTGCAGCGTTGTGGCTCGAGCGGCGCATGTGCCAATAATCTTCACACAGTCAGGGACCGAGAGCGTTTCGCGTACGTACAGGGAAGACTTACACACCGATGTACATACAACTTTGTACGAGAGGGTGGATGGAAAGTGGTGACGCGCACACGCGGCCACCACTGCTAGTGGGAGAGACGATTGGGAGTGCCGTGGGGGAGAGCTTTCCAGCACGTCTGGCCCGTAGCCTCTTTCCCCACTGTGCCCAGGAAGCAACCGAACCTGCTGAAGATGTATAGAAAAATAAAATTAAAAAAAAAAAAAACAGAAACCCGAGACACCCCAGGCATCCTTCGACGGACGAAAAAAAATTTTTTGAGAGATAGAAACGAGGGATGAGCGAGGAGAACGCAGTGGGATACACGCAGATGCGAAAGAGACGAGAAAGAAGTGCTACCCTACTGGCACTACTGAATCTTCGATGCAACCTATGTCCGCGTATAGGAGTAGCTCGTATAGAACGTAGTTGAATGTGCTCAAAAGATATGCATACGACATTTTACGAGGGTAAACGCGCGCGGCTGGAAAGCGAGAGGAGGGTAACGCGGTATCGCCGAACGGAAGCCGCGTGTATTATATGCAGTGGAGACCGAGGTATAATGGAGAAAGCTGCGAGCCGCAGAGATGGGACGGAATGACGTACTTCGAGAATCTTCACAAAAATAACTTCAACCGCACTTCGCACCGATGAAACTGGCATAAAATTAGGACTCTGCGCACATAAGAGAAACGGCTTTTTATCATTCGAACGCATAGCTACAACGTTTACTCTGCCCATCTTCTGCGAAAAAATCGAGTCGACGATTCGCTTGCGTGTTTTCTCAGTGATACCGTGGAATATCGAAGAAGTGGAGAAAATCGATGAACAATAAATGGGTGAGCGTGTCAGTGAGTTTTTGTACTACTCATTTCGTGCAGCTACGAACAAGCAAAAAAAGCACCGTACGAAAGTAGGAACCGCGAACGCTCGAGAAAACCTATTGAATTATAGGTGATTCGCTCCCTCTCTCTCTCCTTCGGTCACTTTGTAATCTACGATGTCGGTGTATCAATTTTATTGCACCCAAAAGCTTCGCTGCAGATTCATGAGCCATCGAAACAGTCGATGAGCTCTAGCAGTTAGAATTACGATCGATCGAAGGAAACCGGCGAAACGGAGTCGAGTCAATTTATATGGGAATTAAGGGCGACGGAAGACAATGGTTTTTTATTTACTTATGTGCATATGGGAATCGGGAGCGCATTAATAATACGCCGTAACAACGCGATTTACCCGATAACGGGATGACGCGTTGCGTACTTTTGTTTCAAATTTATCTATGGATTCGTAATTGCATCAGACAGATTTCTGAAGTTATTTAATTCGAAGGTGGGGGGGGGGGGGGGGGGCAGCTACCGGAGGTCTGTCGGTCAAAGGCTGAACGGTTCTCTCAGTACCTACTTTTCCCTATACTCCGTAATTTTTTTTTTCCGCCCCTTCTTCCTCGCTTTCTGTCTCTCTGGTTCTTTCCCCCTCTCCTTCCCTTTCTCTTCGTCGTGCGTTCTTCATTGCAGTTCAACATTAAAACACGATCGGCGAGAACTTTCGTCAAAGCTTACGGCTCTCCCGTTCCCTTGTCGGGACATTCGTTCCCTAAAGGTCCTCTGCAGCAAGTACCCGAAAAGTATGTTAATGAGAAATATAGGAGGACGACGAAAGACGAATTGTACAGCGAGCGTCGGAACCGCGAAATCCGAAAGTAGAAAAGTTGGGAGAGTACACAGAGGTAAGGGGGAGGTGTGTGGTTGTAATCGAATTAAAGTACGGTCTGTAGTGTTCGTCGATAAATTGCAGAACCCAAAAATTTGGACATGAGCTTATGCTGCACCGAAATAAATCTCGTTAATTATGAAAATGTACCTAATCACAGTTTTGTGTTCTGCTCTATGGTTCGAGCATTTTTTCTTCGCATCTATTGCATCGTTGATTCAAGATCAAAAGTTTCCAAGCAGTTTCTAGACGTATGCAAAAGTTCGATCGACCAAACGAGAGAAACATTTCGCAGGAGTGAGACTTGCATGTAAGAACGCAGGAAGTCCTTGTTGTCTTCGTTACCGTGATTGCACAGTCTGCTGACCGATTCACTCTCCGTTCGAGCTGTCCCTTCTTCTTCTCCTTCCTCCCGGTCTCTCTCGTCGTACTATCTGTGACACGTACGGTCCGTACGTTCGTCACTTACATCCGCCCGGCATCCTCCTCGAACTTTCACTCCAGTGTCTCTCATTACGATTCGTTAGGGTCAAGCGTTATAACTCTGCAGACTCCTCGAGGACCAATTCACGGTACTTTATTTATTTTAACCACTGAAAACTTTACATCTGACAGAGAAAAAATATGTCGTTTGAAAAAAAAAATCAACGCCGGCTTTTAAAACGTTGATCGATTTTCGAACGGAGGTGTGCTTGTTGAGAAATCGAAGCGACGCCAAACAGCAGCGAAAAAAAAAGTTAACGATTTATATGTACAAGTAATAGCGTTGGACGAGAGAACTGGGCGGACGTGCATTTGCCGCAGGAACGCGGCAACGGTGCACCACTCTGTAACGTTGCAGCAGCATTGTTCTATCCACGATTCGGATATAATATTTTCAACATCCCGAACCGTGCATGTCGAAGTATTTTTACCAGTTTTCAGTATTTTCCGCGGGTTTGCCACCATTAACGTTCCAATTATCGACGTCCAACACACGATGGCCGTTCGACCCCTGGTATTTTCCACCGCACTTCTCGTACCTACCACTCAGTTATTGGTTGTCAAGTTCAAGAAACAACAGGTAAGGGACGATAAAGTAGGGAGCATATATATCCGATGAAATATTCGTTACATGGTTATTTGATATACATATATGTATATTAGGGCGTTTAAAAAAAAAAAAAAAAAAATTCTCGGAACCAAGCTCAAACGTTTCGTTTAGATGTCAAAGTAGGAGCTGAAAATATGAGCCCTTAATATTAATATAAAGAATGTGTGCATCGCGCTTTTCGATTTCCCATGAGAATAACACAGGCATTTTTTTTTTTTGTTCCGATTTTTGTAACTAATGAACCATAAATTGCGCTGCAATTTCCATCAACTATTTCTGTAGAGAATTGAACGTTCTACAAAAAAGTTCTCGTATCGTTTTTCGATTAATCAACTCATTCAAAAATTATTCAAGCTCAAAGTTAAATTCATTACCAATTTTGCCGTTTTGCTGAATTATTTGGCAAAAATATTGTTTTCAGAAAAAATGTTCTCCAAAAATTCAAATTCATGAGAAGTAATAGTATTTTACTTTGTTATAAGTTTCATGTAATTAATTTATAATATTTGTTAGTCATGAATACATATATGTTAAATAAAATCATTTGTCTACTGGTCTGAATTATGAAAACGCAGAAACACGAATATGTCTTCAGGTCATGAATAAAATTTAACTTCTTTTTATGCGCAATCTATTTAAAAACAGTTTTTCAATAAAATGACAGCAATCTTTAATGACAGAAAATAATAGTTTTATTTTTTTAACTTACAGACCTTCAAAATAAACTTTCAATTCATTCTAAAACCTTGAAACTAATCAAATTTGAAGGATTATAAAGAAAATGGCTAAATTAATAATGAATTTAACTTTGACCTTGAATAACTTTTGACTGAGTTGATTAATCGAAAAATCATACGAGAACTTTTCTGTAGAGCGTTCAATTCTCTATAAAAATATATGATGGAAACTGGAGAGCAATGTATGGTTCATCAGGTACAAAAATCGGAACAAAAAAAAAATTTCTGTGGTATTCTTATGGGAAATCGAAAAGTGCGATGCGCACATTCTTAATATTAATATTAAGGGCTCATATTTTCAGAGGCCTACTTTGGCATCTAAACGGAACTTTTGAGCTTCGTTCCGAAGGAAAAAAATACATAAAATTTAAACGCCCTAATATATATTGTATATACTAAATCGCCTATACCCAATTTGCATATATGTATATATGCGACCGTTTGCAAAAATCCACTACCTATAAATGAAGAACGATTCTATCAATCTCGTTGAAATTTGACACGCATGTGCAAAGTTTTCGTTTCCCTGCAGTTTCGTGCCCCTATTTTCCACAGTTTAGGCGATGATTTGAACATTCGTTACGATTTCATCGGATTTTGAAATTTTGATTCGATTTTGATTCGAAAAAAGTGTGTTCGCGCTTAAGCTCTCGCAAATGTCGTGTTATCGCGCTGAAATTTACTGTAAAAGTAGACCAGCGTGAAACAATTATCGGTATTAAATTTCGGAACAATCTGTTCAGAGGTCTTGGTTTTACGACATTTTCAATTTTTCGAAAAATATTATTTTCATTCCAGTTGTTACAATTGTTTAGTTATAATATTCGTTTGGAAAACTCGATACAAGTGAGTTACTACGGATCCATGTTTCTTATTAAATTTGAAAAGCAACATAAATCGAGCAACAACTGCTCGATTCCGTTTTAAATATTAAAGACGAGGTTAAGTAAGTGGAAAATCAGTGTAAAAAGCAGATTAGATAGACTCTATGAACCACAACCAAAGAATAAGTTTTTCAGGAATTTTGATAGCCAACATTTCTTTTAATGCGATGGTGTGTATTTTTGTATGAAAAAACATTTTTTGCTTCTCCATGAAATATAGGAAAAATTCACGTGCTTACCATGTTCCACGGCGAGAAATGAAGAAGATGAAGTATGTGGGGCATTGAAAAAGGTAAATAAAGCAATATCATACTGATGTGGGTAAAGCCATAGTGCCAAAAAATATTAGGAGCGCATAATCTCGTATATTTTTTTTTGCGTTGAAGACAAATCTGACAAAGGACGACGTTATTTTATCGAAATGATTTTTAACAGGTGGCATTTTCACATGGTTCTTCAAAAAAGTTTATAATTAGAATTTTCATATAACTTTCTCATGAAAGTTAAAAAATGGGATTGACATATGGCTGTCTCATAATGTTGCTTTAGTTGCAGAGCTTCCCCCACGAGAAAGCAAAATTATATATATAAGATAAGTTGTTTCAAACAAGAAACTTTACAAAAACCCTACTTTATGAGAAGACGATATGAAAATTCCGATTTTCACCTCTTTTCACTTGCCGTACCAGCAAATAATATAATAGGTCAAAGTTCATGAATGTACAGTTTAAGGGTATTCATGATAAGTGAGTTACTCGAGCGACTTGGTTCATATTCGTACGAAGAAAACGATTTCACATTTCTCTTCAGCGATTGTTTTCCTCAACGTTTTATTCTGAAGCCTCGGAAACTCGACGGAGAAGCCCAGCTTGAGCTTCAATTTTCAAGCCAACGTTCGGTGGCGAGGTACTATATACATTTGACACGAGAATGAAAGTTTATTGCAGCATAATGCTCACGACTGTGCGGTGAAAAAGCCGCCAGGTATTGTTTGTCCGATGTACCGATATGGAACTCTCCCACGAGACCTGTACGTTCTTATTATTAAGGCGTGTGTCTACAGCCCAGTCTTCGCGAAAGGAAGTCATACGAGACAGTCCCCGGTAAAGTAGAAAGGTCGGAAAATTATGGAATACTGGGAAATCCTAACGGATGAGTGAATGGTTCTGAGATCGGTGTCACGCGACCTTAGTATATTAGGAAACCTTCATTGTATTGGAATTTCGCATTTTTCAAAGAGAAGTTTGATTATTCCACGACCAAAAAACTTGAAAATCATTGAGTTCTGAAAACCGCAATTACTCCCCATAACAAAAGACAAATTCCAATCACAAAGACAGAAACACGCTGTTTGTGAACCGTTCCGATAAACCGTCCCCAAAATAAAAAACCGTTAATTTTTTTTCGTAAGAGATACGTATGACTGTTCTTCCAAGATAGTTTGAATTCATCCTTTCCACTGCCGGGCAACTGTTTACACAATACCCGCGAAGTTAATGAATCACCTGTGCGATCGCCTATTAGCGCCAGCGTCCGCGATTTGATCATTTTGTTTCCGCTATGTCGTCAGTTTACGAGTGCTCAACTTTGTTTCATACCCGTATACAAACTATATTCCTCCCAATTGCAATTTTCGCAATGCCTCAAAACGAACATTACAATTATGGAAAGGGATTTGAGTCGAAACGTATTTGCGAAAGAAGTTTGAGAGCAAAACCATCAGGAGGATTCGATTGTCACAAATTGCGATTACCATTCGCATCTATCGCTCGTCCATGTGTACCGATCTCGAATCGCTCGGCATGTCGGCTATCTGGCTGCGAACCTATTGTCGCATACATGGGAAAGTTACGTTCATACGGAGCATAGCGCACCGCTGATGTACTCTCGAGGAATACCCCCGTGTGGTAAGCTCGACCGTTGGTTAATTTCGTGTAGCGAGATCTAATTTGGTCTAATTCGGAGCCCCGTTCTATTCCGGATTGTGAGAACTCGTAAGAGGTGAAATGGAGGGAAGGTACGAGTGAGTATACATATACATATATATACATGTATATATATATATATATATATGAATAGAAACAGGCGAGAAGGGTTTAGTCATAACGTCGTGTATATGGTCTCAAGTGGTCTCAGGGGGGAAGGGTCGCGAGGGCATCGGCCAGACTACCGGGTAGGTATACCTTACGGTCACCAAGCGTCGAGCTGGCCCAGCCTATATGCTAGCCAACAGGCATCAACCTCTTTCGCATATGTAACACACGCGGCCAGGAGCCGATGTCCGACTTGGCTTCGAGCTCCAACAGCGGCAGCAGTAGCTCTCTATTCAGAGTGCGAATGACGCATGACACGCACGTCGAGCTCGAGGGATTCAGTCGCCGGGAGACATGGCTGTGACAAAACTACGACGAAGACGAAGAGAGGAGGCTGCGGCTACATGGCAGACAGTCATTCATGCCAGTATATACGGCGTGCGTATGAAACGTTTACTGCGTGAATCCACAGATACGTATAAATATATAACTGTCGCTGTTCGAAAGTCAACGAGCGTTCATACATGATGACACAAAAAACAATTTGCACATTTACCAAGCATTTATTGTACGGGGAAAATCACTATATGTTTACTGGAAATTTTTTATTTTATGAAATTTATCAACGAACCGTGGTTTCATTGTAAAAATTGTAAGATGACAATAAATGTTTGTCGTAAATACATACTTGTCATTTTGATACGGAATACTAATGATAATTATCCGCCGTACCCGACGTTTAGAATCTTTTGGCCGAGTAAAGTCATTAATTTATAAAATATTCCATGTAGCCGCGAGTCTCCGTGCTCCCGTGGGCAACGGTGCCGCTCATCTGTTTTTCAGGCGAGCACTAATCGAGTCGTGGGTAAGCGCGTTATTTCTAGTCACGTTAACCCGACGTGGCCCTTCTAGTCACGACACTATTTAAGACGGTCAAGCCCCGGTGGATCCGAGAAGAATCTATGATCCGAGCTACCGAGAAAATAAGCCCCGGATATGTCGTCTCTTCCTAGTTCGAATTTATACTATTTCAAAGATGGTGACCAAGATCTACTTTGCGAGGTGATGGAAGTACATGGGAGTTATGGACGGAACACTCGGGCGTCAACTTCGGCGAACAAAATGAAAAGGGAGAAATAGAGGGGGGGGGCAAAGAGGAAAAATGGCCAGCAACGAAGAGACCACGGTCAAAGGGCGTAGACTCAGATGGGGAGTATGAAAGGGTTACGAACGTCATGCATAGCTCGCGCGAGAACATACTATACACGTATATAATACATGTATAGATATACCTACGGACGATGTGAGCGATGCGAGGGCGTGACGACAGTACCGGTGAGGGTTGAGAGGCCAAACGATCACCCTTTGTAGGTGTGAATCTCGCAATCTGTCGCAGCGTGCGCTGAACGGGTCCTGCACAGTACAGTTGACGACCTTGAACCCGCAACAAGCCCCGTGGCTTTTAATATACTCAGCACCACGGCATGTGCAAGAAGCCAATCAGGCAGAATTGACGAGACGAAGTTTCCACGTCGACGCGTCGATAACGTTACACCCTTCAAAGGACATCAATTCGGCGCTTCGCTGCTAATATCGCGTCGAAGTACATTGTGTCAATTAGTTTTTTGCAGCCGTGTAATAGTTCCGGAAATCAAAAGAATTTGTAACCAGTTTATTATTAAAATAATAATACAAATGTGCTTATCAAAAGAATATAAAACAGCAAAGCTAAAAAATATTAAATCAGGGAAGCCAAGTATTGCTATAATACAAGAAAATTCATCAAAAAACATGTTTATAAAAAAAAAAAAAATGTTTAACTATCATAGAACAATCTTGAAAAAAAATACAAAGATGCAAACCATATTGAGTAAAAGAAATTGAGATATCAATCATATTTATAAATCAAGGGATAATATGGTGAGGTGGTATACAAGAACTTGCCGTGCCAGTTTTTTTTTGCAATAACTGTCGTAAATGGTTCATTCAATTTGCCGAAGGCAAAGGGAAGTAGCTGCCCCATTTGGCGTTCATTCGCCACTTACGCAACTGCTGCTTGACTTATATTCTAGTTAGAATGACCTCCAATATCGACCGAATTTCTATGCAATATTCATCCTATATACATATATATATATATATTAGGGCCCTCCGAAAAAAAACTTCCTCAGATCCTAGCTCGAAACTTTTATTGAGATGCCAAAATAAGTCCCTTATTAAAATATGAGCCCTTCATTTTTTAATTAAAGTTGTCCGCATTGCACTTTTCGATTTCTATGTCTGAAGTCAAGACATTTATCAGCTCACACTCATGTTTCAGGTTCGCCTTATTGTACCTCAGGAACTACTGGACCGTCATGATTGTATTAGGCGCATTGGTAAGCTTTAGTCCGAATTATATTGTAAAAGTCTCCTTAAAATTTCGGTGAGATGCTTCGTTGCCGAGATCGAGATGAACAAAAGTAATCGTATCAACTTCCGAAATATCGATAAATTTTGGACCAATCGCTGATCACGATCATCATATTTCAGGATCCACCGAACGGTTTGGATCGTAACTTGGCGCGTCGGAATGCTTTGGCAGGCTATTTATAGTAAAAATGTTATGACTATTTCGATCCGGTGCTGTGTTTCTGAGATAATTGAGTGCAGAGAATCACTCCGGCGGCATATTGGAGTATATATATATTTTTTTTTTCAAGTATTTCTCCAAATATTCCCCCAAAGGGTGCATATCAGCAGTCGAGATGCAATCGTTATCGAAGCGCTTCGTGGATCGTGTTCAGGGTGTGCGAGCGCGGGCTCCCCGCGACGTCGAAGCCTTCGTTGCACGTGCTCTCGTGGTTGGAGCTTTTCGTGGTGAGGACATTGCAACGCACAGCCAGTTATCACAACGTTGCGGTCTGCGCGAGACTCGACCACGAGGCCGCGAAGTACTACCTCGCCGGGAACGTGGTGGTGCAGTTATGGAATATGTATACAAACCGAGCGTCATGTTCCAGTGCGATCGGGGTACGCTACACCTCGGTCTCTGCAGCCGGTCCGCATAATACATCCTCCTATGCCGGAGGGTGCAGTTACCGCCTGATTTATTTATGTAATTTGGCTGGACCACCTTGCTCGCTCGGGCTTGCATCTTCGTAAAAGTTAGTAAATCGTTACCGACCAGCTTTCGGATATACCGAAACCTCACCCCCTCTAAATTCCTTCACAAAAATCCACAAATAACGCTTTCTTCGACCTCGGTCTCCCGCTTATTTATTCAGCGGTTTACCGAATCGTTAATAGGGCTACAAGATATTCAATATCCGGTCAGGAAAAGTCGATACATTGTATTGGACACGTGTGGGACCCTCATAATCATCGGAATACGAATATTACGATAACAATGTTACGGAAGTTGATCTAACGTGATTCATAAGATACGACATGACGCTCACTACTGATGATAGAGATCGGGTTTGCAGTACATATTGCCGGAAGTCCTGAGCGAACTTGGGTTAAACTCGAGATTACGACGCACCTGACTACCAGCGATATGTACAATAGGTCGGCGAGCGTTATTAGCAGTGGAGGAGAATCGGAGAAGGATATATCGAGATGCAGAGAAGCCGAAGCTTCGCTAGAGCATGGCGATAAAAGGTATCGATGCGAGAACGTATCCTTGTACAGCATAGGAAACAGTATGCGCGTAGAGGTACACCCTCGATATCCAATATCAAATGAAACGAAATCTCTCCTAGCTGGTACAGCCGCCGACACAGCGACCGGAAGGCGAAGTCTCAGTTATAGTTTCCAGTCTCAATTTCATTTCTTATTACTTTTTTTTATCACCATTTGTCTTGAATCATTAACGTTAATACGTGCAGGTATTATCCTTGCAACCTTGAAAGCTTGAGATTCGACGATATGTGATTCAATTTTTGGTTTTTAGGTAGGTATAGTCTATTAGAGAAAAGGTCGTATTAAGTTTCTTTTTCATACCCTCTCCCTCTTATGTCATCTCTCTAAATGTTAGGCTGGAAAAATCAATGAATAGTCTTTTCTATGCAATTTTTATTATGAAAAGTGTCCATTCATTGGCCCTGTCCATTCATCAGCCGGTTTACCCTATTCTAGGCAATCAGCGAGCAACGCTCTTGCAATTTACGCTGATAAAAGCTATAGAATTCATAGCTACGTTTACTGTATCAGTGTACGGAACAGGTGAAGTGAACATATTTTATTAACAAACATTCATAAACAACCCTTGGAATAATAAACTTTGATTGTTCTATGGGAACGAACTTCGTTCTATTTCTTATTCTCAGTCAGCAAATGACTTCGTTGGTTCAGTGGGAAGTTACAAGTTACTCCACCGTCCGTTACAATTGACTCCACTGCAGCCCAAATTTTCGGCCGTTTTTGATTCTGTTTAAAGGGACGGTATTCGACACTCCGGGCTGTTTTGTGCTTGAAATTCGAAAACTAAATACCTACGGGTGAGTTAAATTATATGCCATATGGTTTTTCAGTAGAGAAAGAATGTAAAAAGATTTTACAACTTTTGTTCCCGGTCTCCACTATCCGCCAGCTACTTCGCGATACAGATGGAAGTCGATGGAAATTCTTTTTTTCTCTCCTGATTCAAGGAGATTAATGAACTGGCACTTTCGTTACGCGAATGAATAACGCAGCCACGTTCAATACTATCATAGTATAGCTTTTCCCGGGGCTTAACAGAACACGATTAATTACACTCGACTGTATGTCGTACACGGTAGGGTGAAGCTACAAGAAATCGTACTTTTCAATACATTATTCCATTATCTGCTTGGAAGACAATTGAATTTTTTTTTTGCTGCGAATTTTTAATCTTAAGGGTGTTTTATGTCTAAAGAGAATGAATCGGTACCTGGCTCGAATTTCTCCATTCTCGCTAACAGTTACGTTGCTACAGCTCGGCAGGCAATTCCGCTTTTACTGGCAAAAGGAATTGTTTCGTCCCTACGGGATTGTGGCTGTTGGAAATTCTCTATCTCCTCGGCGATGCCCAACTTGGAAAGGAATGGGCGGCGGTGGCATTAGCACGAGACCGTCTGCGCGGCACGGTCGGACCAACGGGCTATCATTAGTGCACCAGCAATAGCCAGCTCGGGGCTGTTGGTGCATCGTACCTACCTATCTAGCTCTGGCTTGCCGGCGTCTTCGTCCCTTGCAAACGCCGTAGGGATCACGAACGAGAACCAAAGACTTCGTACCCGCGCTTTCGGAGGCTTCGTGATACTCGACGAGGTACCGAGAACTTTGTCATTTGCTTTCCACAAAGGACGTACTACTTGTGGTACAGATTCTCACCGCAGCGCCTCCGCGGCTGAACGACACGGACGACCGTCGTGAGGGCAGATAGATAATACAGGGGCAACGCTACGAGAGCTCGGATGTTTCTCAGTCTTCCAATACGGAGCTTTATACTCAAGTTTATTGCGGATACAAACTTTGACTGTGTAATTCCAAAAACTTGACGATCTATAACGTAATAATCTTTAATTGATTAGATATCGTGTACCATTGCCGAAGCACTTTGTCACCGGTCTCGAAAAGGCTTCAGGATCCCGGTAGGTGTTCTTCTTCAGTCAAATTTTCTTTTCTTTGCTGCACGATTCACCGTAGTGACGCGCGAATGGGCTTGTGCGTTATGATTTTCTGTTTGCAGGGCGCTCGTCAAACTTTCCTAGAATATGAAACACCGAGAATATGAAGGAGTTGGTCGGGGATTTAAGAGAAGGAGAGAGGGAATTACATTTCCTAACTTGGGCGAAAATCAGACTTGAGTCTACCTGTGCGTTGTATATTGTGTAACCCTAGCTTGTTATCGTTGTATTTTCTTCACGCAATCGGTTTCGCGGGATAACACGGTAACGATTCACCTATGTCAATGGTTTCGGGCTTGCGAGTGTTGTTTTCTAGTTTATTTAAATATACTAATATTATATATCTTTATAATGCAAACAGATTTTGCCGTTACCGTGTGAAGAATCGGGAGGGGGGGGGGGGGAGAAGGGACGAGTTCAGAGGTCCACGCGGCTTGAAGGGCTAAGAATTATAAGAATTTAAGTCCATAAAGCATGCGAACGTGCGGAGCTCCTCTAGTACATGTACATATGTATATATCAGGGTATTTAAAAAAAAAGTGATTTGTTTATTTTCCTCGCACCTACTTTAACTACAGATAAAAATCGTAAATTGAATCTTGCAAAAGGCGGTATCTAGCAAAATTTCCAAAGTTATCGTTTTCGACGTTTATACTTGGATATGCGGCATCTCTGAAACTAAGTTACTAAATTTTTTACGGATCAATTATTTTTAATGGAAAATATGTAGTTCAACGAAATGGAAGGTTAACATTTCATAATTTATTTGATTAAACACGAGAGATGTTAGTTTTTTATTCGTATATAGAAAACTAAATGAATAAACAGAATGCTTGAAGTAAGCGTTCAATCAAGTGTTCCAAAGTGTGTGTATAATTTTTATATGCGAATTTATATTGAAAAACTTATATAAATTAGGTACGTCATTATTTTAACATGTTTATTCATATCTTGATATACGAAAATCTTCAAATCGAACTGTTATCGGCCCAAATTGTTTTGGATAATCGATGTTTTAACGCTTTCATTCATTCATTATTGCACATTTTTCATCGTCTCCTTACGCCAGTCGAGTGGTCTCGAGAGTTATCTCGATGACACTTCAAGCATTGGCTGTTAAAGTCTTCACGATCTCTCGCTCTTTCTCTCGAAGCATCGCGAGACACTTGGCCCGAATTATACCAATACATATTTATGAAGTAGTCCGCCGTCGACAGACTCGGGTTCACCCGAGGATATTTTCTCAGCAAAGTTTACCAACGAGAAGTAGAAGGATCGATTCTTCCACACCCGTACACACACACACACACACGCTCGCGCGCGCGCGTGAAAGTAAAATTATGTACGAGTGTGCATCAATGTTAACAAAAAAGAAAATGGCTGAATACAATCAACCAAAAGCGGTACTTTCGTTGACAGTTTCAAGAATCATTTAAGTGACGTGTTCGCGTCTTTGACGATTCACTATTAAGTCTCGAAGATTATTTATTACGCATCTCCGAGATCCAACACTTCGAGCCGTTTTGCAATTCTATCCTGGCTATTAAAAAAAAAACAGTTTTCTCTCGTCGGAAACGATAATAGGAAAAGTGCACTGATAGCTTATTTATGATGCACCCGCTTCGAAAAGGGAACACGACGCATTGGAGCATTTAAAAAATTAAGCAACCTGTATGTACTATGTTCATATACCGAAAGACTTTTCCCGGGCAAGTACTCAGTGAACTCTGAGGCTCGTGATTCGAAGAATAATAGAATATGATTTTTTTTTCTATTGGTTCTTATTTCAAGAGAACGTAAAATGAGCGGTGCGCCGAGTTCCATCCTACACGAGGAATGGAAATATCCACCATCATTATTGTACATATCGTTCGTACAGTTTTGTGATTGAACCATATGGAAACGGATGGCAACGACGTGGGAATATACGCCAAACCTTTCATGCAGCGCTTCGGGTTTAAAAAAAATAACACGTGCAGAGAGTAACAAAGCAAACAACGAAACGAAAAAGGCTATCCAGCAGATGGATTTTCCTCCTTGAATATCCGATGACTGCAGACAAAACAAAAGCGAGAATACGAGACAGGATTCAAACATGGCGAGCCTGAAAAAGTCAATACACTGCGCCATGAAAAACTTGTAGGGTATTGGCGTGCGTTATAAAAATGGAGTAAAATTTGGAGGATTGTGAATCGAAATGGGCTAATCGTTAATTTCTCCGCGGTAAAATTGGCTCGATCAGTCGAACAGAAATGCTGTGACTTCCACAGCTCAGTCTAAATAATGCCCAGTGGAAAAATTACAACAGTTTTAGCACGAAAGCTCTGGAAAAACAGAATAAATAGAAAGGAATTGAAGTAATTCAAGTTTGGATGTACCGAAGAAGCCAACCACCCAGTAAGAGCCACGTCCTTTCAGGCCCATGACGAATTACAGGGCTAACAATCGCTGGAAGTGGACTAACTACATGAACGTGATTATACAATAACGGTCGTGTTATTATAGAGCATGGGCGTGATGGATTAATGCACAATTTTCAGAAAAATTTGTTCGGAAATCCATTCGTTTTCTCTCGCTCCTCTGCAGATTCGATGAACAATCGGCAAAGTTCGGTGAAGAATTGCCTATGATAAGCGTGCGCGGATTAAATGATCTGGCAAGTTGAATTATAATACATTTGCTCGATGGATTAAATATCGAGTTAACGATTCGAGACGAAATTCGCGTCGAGCTCGGTGGATTCAATATCGAGCTCTCTGGACACGATGTGTCCGGAGAAACAGAGAATGATAAAGAGACTGAGAGAGAACACCGAACCGGGTCGCGTCACGGGAGCTTAAACGCATTAATTACGGGAGTAGGCAGCTTCCTCGGTCTCGTTCTACCCGCCTGTAGACTTTCGAGGCCCGGCCGGAAGTCCCCCTGGGATAATTAAAGGATGCCTCTGACCATAGCCTCGCGGCAAACGATCGCGTTAGTACCGGCGCTTTACTCACCACCCGCAACCTCCCGTTACCTTCGTTGTTGCTTCGCCGTTATATTCTGTTAAAATCTCTTCCTAATACCCAATCGTGTCGCTGGTTGAATCCAAAGCCACTCTGTCGCAGTGGAACGACAGAAGTAAGCGTGAAGCCGCGAAACAAATTAGCGGCAAAAAAGGAAAAAAATAAAATTAAAAAAAAACGAATAAGTCAGCTCTAGTACAAATCAAAAAGTATCTGAGGCTTCAACCTTGCATAAATAGCTACGGAAGTAAAGAAGCATAGAACGAGCGGTATGAAATTAACAAAAGAAATCACGGAAATGGGTCGCGTGATTGATTCGAATGGTTCAAATGAAAAAAGCATAATGAGACGCCTCACGCTCAACGGAAGAAACGATGTAAAAAAAATCTACGGGAGACTCGTAGACGAAATCCCACGAACGGAAAACGCATAATAAAAATTTCAAAAATAATTTCCACGGCCGATATCCACCTACTTGTGTTGAGTCTACTCTGTATTCTACTTCGTGCTCCACTACTGGAAAACGTTGGCTGGCACGAGGGCCTAGCAAAGCGGCTGTGACATGCGCAGTTACATTTTTATTGTCAAGTTGGAAAAAAAAATTAACGTTTATCGTCTCATATCCAAGTTAATAATTCCTGGAGTCAAAAATACCGAGTTGGAGACTGCCGGGTGCGTTTGACGTTTCATTTTTATCAGAACGGACAGGGATGAAACCGAGACTCTTTGATGCTCCCAACGAGAAACTCGAATGAGCCATTCAGAGTGCAGTTGGAGCTCCCGCAGCACTGACGAGATAATGGAAATACCGTGAGCATTTGGTATAACCGGACAAGCGACGCACACACACAGACATATGTCCGCTCGGTCGGAAACGAGCAATTGGTCACGGTCGTTAGTAGTCCGTTACAGTGGCATAAAGGAAGCGAGATGGAGAAGTCTAGAAACTGTTTCAATTTCCATGCTGCAAAACAAATATGTAGTTTCGATGTTGCGCCCCTATCCGATGTTACGATATTTGTCCATGAAAAAATTTAACACCCGTTACGCAAATTTATCAAATTTGCAATTGAAGTATCGGCCGGAGGTTGCGTCGAAGTGGGTTTCGTAACGCTTATTGCCGGCAATGCATACGCCCACCCGTTCAAACTGTGCGGATCGCGAACGACAAGCCGAATAAGCGACCTCCCGCGCGTACTCTGTAATTTGTGAATGAATTTTCCAACTCGACTTTAACTCTCCCGACTCATCAGGCGAATTCTATTTCCTGTTCCCGTGCCGGGGCCCGGTTTTAATTATAATCAGTGTCACAGAGACGCCCGAGGGCATCGGTAGTTCGCGCAGTACGCAAAGGCTATACTCGGCGATCTGACTGCTCATTCTCTGTTTTCTCTCTCTCTCTCTCTCTCTCTCTCTCTCTCTCTCTCTCCCTCTCTCTCTTTCTCTCCCCGCTATATACCGGCAGCTCGTTGTTATTACATTGCTATTTAGCATGGGCATATAGCACACAGTTATACCGAACGTTTTACCCCCAAGCGGCACGATTCGTCGTTTTATATATATATCGTTTGTGTAACGCCGCGCCAATGGCAGTAATATGATGAAGTACCTGTTGACGCCACCGAGAGATTATTTACCCTATTGCTATTGAAACCCCTTATTTTACCACGGTTTTACATGATTCAATGTTTCGAGCGAGACGGCCGCAACGCTTTTATGAATCGAGGTTTTACCTGTCAAGTTGGGCATGAACTTTTCCAACACGATTGACACGGAAAACCGACGTTCATCTTGACGCGTGTAGAATTTCGAGGCTCGGGACGAAGAAATAGTATTTTTCCACCGTTAATCGCCGGTAATTAAGCGATTACGAAGTCTCGACACGAGAGTTCACGAAAACTCCGACGCTACGCTGCTGGCAGGTCGGTTGCACTTGGCCAACCGGACGTGAATAGCCGGTTACCCTTTCCGGATTGTCGGCAGTGTGGAAATTGAAAAAAGACAAGGCTCGCAAAGGGGTAGGTTAAGGGAAAAAATAAAGCCTGATGGGAAGCGAAGAAGGATTTTGCCGCACCGAGTATGACCAAGGAAGTGAGGACAAATTGCTGGAGAGTCGTAGGCGAGAACGATGAGAGAAAAATTCTACCGGTCTGCTCTCTGCTTCCGGGAATAAATGCCAAGAGCTCAGGGAAAAGATGCCGCTCTCTGATTTTCCAGTCGAAAAATAACTCTCCCAAAGCTGATATATTCGTTCACGTTGGGTTCGTTGAACCTAACACGGAAAATAATATCGGTATTTCCATTTCTGCTTCTCGTTATCGCAGTTCGTACAAGATTGAAACGAATACGACGAAACTTTTGAAGCTGATATTATGCTCTTTGAATAATGCGTGGGATTTTAAATTCAGTTTTTGGAACGTTGTAGCATTTTCAAAAAAAAGAGCCGCTTTTTTAAAAAGGTCGTAACTTTTTTCGAGTCGGGAAAACATTTTTTTTTAATTCTGAAAAGCGTCTGGGGGGGTAAAAAAGATAGAAAATTTTTAGCGAAATCGGAGGAGGTCAGGTAAAAAATTTGTCGATTTGGTATAAAATTACCCATATACAGTATATGAAATTTTATTGACACGGATGTAACAATATTACATTACCGGTATATTGAAAGTAATATTGTTTATGTAAAATTTGTAATAACGACACGATTTTTAAATGCGGAAATTTGAAAAATTCCGACATGGGGATGCCGTAGTTTTTAATGGCAATACTCGAATTTCAATATACACGTATTGCATTTAAGATTGAAGATTAAATTACTAACCCTCCGGGTACGGCGGGCTTGTTGCCAATCGTAAACGACCATGCCTTCTTTTATCTCAAACGCGATACAGATGATTTTGATGAATTTTGAAAAAAGACACAACACTTAAAGGTACGTCTGTGAATTCTTTCAGATCTTTTTTAGCACGTTAATTTGTTACTTGAATCGGACAAAAGTCGCGTCTCCGTTACGTGAAGGGTTAAAATAAAAATATAATGTATACGAATCATAATTTCATACACCGAGAATTCGTATTTTTCATCTACCTTTGTGTATTGAACGTGTTTTAAATTAACATAACATTTTCAGCAGTTTATTCGCGCACAATTCTCATAACACCGGCGTTTGATATTCATCAGAATATTAACAGATCCGATGGAAATGCCGGGCACAGCATGAAAAGACCAAAAGTGTTATTCAACGTTGAGACAATGGAAAAGTACAGTAGAATGTATTTCGGATTGCATTCAAACGCGTTGGGTTTTTAATTAAATTAGGTTCCATATACTTTGGGAGCAGGCCGTGTAGGGGGTCAGAAATCGTGTTGGGCTTTCAGGGAAGAATAACCCTGGTAAAAGTACACGCGCGACTAACCCAAAACTCACCAGCGAGTTTATCACGAAGCCTCGGCTTTCCATTCGCCACCGCTGCTGGTCGAGAATCTGGCTTTGGACGAACGGGCTTGTAGGAAGGGTGTATATCTCTGTGCGTCAGGGTAGATGTAGCCTGATGCTCACTGAATTTCGACGAAATCCGAGGCGCCAGCGTACTCGCGACCGTACGCAACCGAGAGAGACCGACTTTTAAAGCCGATGTGTCTGCGGTCAGGGCGCGTCAAATTCTACCACGCTATGCCACAAACGTCCCGGACGACTTTTCCAAAGCTCTGTACGAAGAGAGAGAGAGAGAGATGAAGAGCCTGGAAAATGCATTGGCCTCGACACGCTAGACGAATGAGAATCTCATAAAAGCGTAAAATCCAGCGATTTTGCGACATCAAACGAAAAAGTTGTAGAGATCGGTGAGACAATGTGACGCGAATGTCACAACAATGCAAATTAAACAATACAAAGCTATCGGCGATAATTTTGCTTTTTCGTAGAGGCAGCTCCATTTTTGTTGAATATTCTGTTATTTCGACATTTTCATGTAAACCCAATTTTAACGAGTTGGTAAAACGTTTAATATGTTGAGACAGGAAAATTCGGGGAACGATTGACGTCGTTCGGGTCCTTTCTCCCACGCGAAATTCGTCCGATGGGGGAAATCGATGAGAGCGAGAAAGGCTAAAATTTATCGATTTCTCTCAGAAGCGTAAGAATCGTTCCGGACCCGTCTGTGGCCGGTGGCTATTGAGCCGACGCGAAGCCCTCGAGGGGATATAGTTTAGGAAATTTCTAAAATCTATCCGCGCAATCAACTACCTTTCTGGCGAGCTGTTATGTCGTATTTCAATTTAATTATTATTCGTTTAAAATTTAATTGTATTAATTGATTAATTAATTGTGTTTCGGAGACCATTGTAAATTGAGGAAGGATAAATTAAATTTGCTGGCATACGTGTAAGTACCCGTCATCGTTCTTTCCTCCTCTGGGTCTTCCAGCCCACGTCTCGTTCTCAAAAGAAAAGGGTCGATCAACCTCCCCCTCTGGGAGAGTCTCGCATGTTGGTGTGTAAATATTCCACAGATTTCGGTTGCTAGATCCCCACTGAACTAGCTGGCGCCCAAATAAAAAGAAATAAAGTATATTGAGCCCCGGCAGCCGTAGACCCAGGCCGCGCCGGGTGAGAAAAATTTTTCTATCTCAATGTATTCCAAAACGACATTAATCGAAACACCTTACTACTGTAAAAAACGGAGGGTGATAAAAGCCTCCTCGACGAACAGAGATATATTGTGTACAACGGGGAGGTAAAGGGCAAGCTACCGAGGCCGTCGCCACGCGTGTCGTCTTCGTGTTCGCCTTATCCTTCGTTCACAACGCGACCCTGAGTCGAGGGGGAGAGGGGAAAAGGGTGTTGCATGAAATTTCATTAAAACCGACGTTGGTCCTATCGCGTCAGCTCGAGCCGCGTGACCGCTCTGATTGCGAAAGTTTCTAAGTGAATTAAGTCGGGGGAGTGCGGGGCGTCTCGCTCTGTCGTGCTGTGTGATACAACGCTGTACAGCCCGCTGACCGACCGAGACCCTGTTAGCTCGTGAGCAAAGTACACCACACGCCAAATTCTCTCCTTATCGCTAAGGTTGCTTCATTGAAATCTCTATATTCCCTTGAGACCATAATTTTCAAATCCCGCAAACTTTCAACGCTGAAAGCTCCACGTAAAAAAAAAAATATTTTCAAAATCCCATGTCGCTTGTTGTGTAATTCGAGCTTAGTGCGGGAAAAGAGTGACTTTGCAGAACGACGAAATCGAATCAGGCGAGGGAAATTAACAACTGCACGGGTTGCAGAGAATTGTCTGTCACCTTAATCCTTGACACGAATCTCAAGCTCTAACGAGGCGCCGGCGCGCGGCCGGTTCGTGTGTTCTCTAGTCGCCGATTTTAATGAACAAGGAAATGAATGCGCCGCTGTAGCGCGAATTAAGTCAACCGCTCTCGTTTAATTACTCGCTCGCGCGGGAAACTAAGAGACGCGCGGACGCGCGAGCGCGTATAGCGTAATGAGTGGCGGGTACTCACGGCAGCGGCAAGGGGGTGAAGTGGCGGCCTTGAGGAAGTGGGATGAATGAGAGGGTCACCGAGCACCAACGTCGCGTGGATCAGCTTCTTCTCGAAGCACATTCGTACCAATGAATTTCCGCAACAATAAAAATCATAATAATAAACGGATGTCGATGAAACTAAGTAACGGATATTAAAAAAAAAAAACCGCATAAAAATAAACGGGTTACGCGTATTTTATCGTTAGTTCGTTAACGACCGGAGCTCCAAAGTTGTTTGTTAGAAATCGTCGAACAGGTGAGTGTACAGTAAAGTAAGTACGTAGTGAAACAGAGTGCATACACATTATGCCAGTCGAAAGGAAAGAAACTCTCACAGGCGATGGAGTCGTGAGTGTTCGAGGGCACGAACGAGCCAACGAGTGATCCAGTTACTGCCCTCTTTTGTATATCCCAGCTGAATATCGGAGGATCGGAACACGAGAGACGTCGATGCGATTTCTAACTTCTCACGAAGAAGAGAGCGGCCCGCCCACCCACCCGGTTGGTTCTTTCCTCCGGCTATTACCTATCGCACTGTTATGTTTTAGACCGAAGCATCTTGGTTAAGTGTTCAAACGAGTTGTATATTCCGCGCAGACCTACCGGAGAATGAGTCGTCAAATTATTTATTCGAACGTATCGCGAGCAAAAATAACCACCCGTATCTTCGGAAAACCTATTTACGACTTATTGCAAGAGAGCGAAACTCGCACAAGGTAAATAGTGAATTCGACGGTGTCACAAAGCGGTGTCTGCGAATCCCGTAAAACACCGAGGCGAGATACCCGAGAAACCGCACGAGGCGAGTATTGCGGCCGAGGTCCGGAAATGCAAGAAAATTCGTCGGCATATATCCGTTGTCTCGACCAACGTAGCACGCTGACTCGACTGCAACTTTGGAATGCATCTGCGTTTCATTCTCACGGGAACCCATATGTACGTTATATATATATATATATATATATATATATATATATATATATATGAAACGGGAGGCGAGTTGGCTGGAGCTTTCTGAATAAATGTGGATGAATTCAAAAGCAAACTTCACTCTCGCTCAAGGCACGTGCAACCTTTCATTCTCTTAATCTTTTTGTTTCCTACGACCTTTCTTTTCCCGCTATAACCAACACCGATTCCAACCCTTGCAAGAGCTTCGAATCATCATTGTATTTACTCGAATCCAATTAGCTCCGTGTTTACTGCCTCGTTTTCATTCTAAAGACTTCTGTGATTTTTGTTTTATAGCTGTCTTTGTCTGCATATTTGTACATAATGGAGTGAAGACCGTTGGCTTTGGAGCCACCGTTGGTTAACATAGTACGGAAGTCTGGTCATCTTTCTCACTCCCCCTTTCCCTCACCCTTCGACTCCCCGGGCGTGCTGACGTCTAATGAAACAAAGCTCAGATTTTCTAAGGAATCGATGATTCAACTTTATGCTCGTTTATTCCCTTGGGCATCGAGGCTGGTCATAGTCTCGAGAACTGTTCGCTCGAGGAATATAACGAGGGAAAACTCCGGAGAGGTTCACGGTCTAGCTGTTGGTGCTACGAGAGAGAGAGAGAGAGAGAGAGAGGGAGAGAGAGATTGCAGCCGCTCTCCTTTCGGATTATACGTTGAGGCTTATAGAGCAGTGCAGGGAAGACGATGGTACGCCGCTCCGTGCACACCCGGCACGCTACACCTACAACGTGTACCGGCAATCCTGTATAGCTCTTCTGTTACGCTCGAGCTCCCCTTTGTCGGCCTCTTACTCTCATTACGTAAGTGGCAAACTCTATAGTCATCGCGATACTGTAGGATTATTCACTGCCTCTGCTCTATACTGCACAGCTCCGCGTCTAGCCTGGGACAGTGTGTTACCAATGGACGATCATCTATAGTGGAAGGAACGAGCGTAATAAAAGCGTATAACTCCGAGGAAAAGAGTTACCCATGTAGAACAAGGTAGGGCACTTGGGGGAGAATACATTGCGATGCGAAATTAATATTTCCAGACCCGAGTACACGAGAGTTTCCAGTGTATTTTTCGAGTCTCGTATAGTGTGTCGTGTCTTGTCGTATCGATTGTGAACAAAAATTGATTAATTCTGACCGGAAGAGGGTGGCAGATTATACCTCGGATGGACCATCCTCGAATCGACCTTTTCCATTAATCTTCTAATCTCATAATATCGATGAGGCGGGCTAAGAAAAACTTTGATCCATTGTTATATAGAAATGTCCGGAGCTATTCGCGAGGAGCCTCTCTCTACAGTTCCATTTCCAATCAACGGTCGTAGTCAGCAAAGATTGGGAAAGTGCGAAGCAGCGTACAGAAAGTGCCGAGGTCCAGCGATGCGGGGAGCGGGTGCCAGAGAGGTGAAAGACGGTATAGAGCGTGTATAGAGGAGGAGCGAGCGTCGTAGAAAAATGGTGAAGGGAAGCGGACAAAAGTAAGTGGCACGTCTCGTCGATCCCCCGGATCAGTTATCGATTACTCTCCGCTCTATCTCTATCGCGTCCAACCCTTACGTCGGTGTACTCGCGTTGGATAACGCGCCTCGATGGAGCAAAAACGTCTTCGTGAGCGGGCGTGCGAGAGGAAAAAGCATCTCGGGAGTTCGCTGAGCGCCGAGATAAATACGGAAGGCGAGAGAAATCTCGTATGGGGAAGGCGCGGTCGGGCGTCGAGAGAGGAGCTGCGAGAAAATGGGAGAAATAAACGAGAAACGAACGACATCGAGAAGGACGCCGACCGTTTTATCTCCCGACTGTGGACGAGCGCTACGAGAGATGATTCTCCAGTCGGGTCCGGTACAGCCGTTGATTAAACGCATTACTCGAAGGATCGAGAGGAGTATAGAAAGGCGAGAGTGCGAAGAGGAAAGTTGGAGTCGCCAAGTGGCGTCGTCCCCTACCGGGATTAAGCCCGGTGGAAGGGACGGATAAAGGAGACGAAGGGACGATCGGGAGAGAACATAGGAGAGTCCGGCGTGAACGACGAGGGAGAGAGAGGCGGTATATATAGGGCCGATTTTCGCACGGCAGGGATAAATCCAACGGGAAAATGAAAACGCCCGACAAAAAGATGGGATGCGCCGCACAGGCCGGAATATAAAGGAATAAGGGAGCCGGAGGATGTGTAATTAAATTCAACGATGTGAAGCGAGAAAACGGGTGAGAATAAAGGTAGAGCGATGCCCATCTCATATCCCTCTTGTTAACCGAATTCGAATTGGGCAAGAGAGAGAAAGAGAGAGGTATCGAACTCGATGTGCGCGAACAATGGGTCGGGTCACCGTCAACGAGAAGGTGTTATCATCGGTGCCCAGCTACCGCTGCTGGGCAATGCAATGTTTTTTGTTTTTTTTTCTTCATTCATAGCCGATCATGCACCGAGGGTGCTATAGGCCGGGCGAGATTGGTTTCCCAATCACGATACCTCAACGTGTCGATAGAAATTTAAAAAAAATTGCGACCACGACTCGAGTAAACAAGACGACTGGATGGTCGAAAAATCCCTCGGGTAAGGAATCCTCTTCCTTGCCTTCCGTATGCCGTTAAAGTCAACCCGAGATTCGGCGATACCAATGGAAACGCCAGATTCTTTCCGATCGATTTTTCCCACTGGGAGCAGTTCGACGAAGCGATCATTTTTTCTACGGAGCGGAAGCTACGTATAGGCGAGGGTCCTGAGAAAAGTGTCGACGTCGAAGCCGGAGAAGGAAACAGTGACGACACTTACGACTCATCAGGGAAATATTCTGCTCCAGCGATTTTATAAATGTTTCGAGGAAATTCGCGCCAGTGTCGAGGATATTCAAATGAAAGACGCGACGAGGAAAGAGAGAGCGAGCGAGTCAACGTTCCGACAGCAGCAGTTCCATTACCATCACAGCTATATAAGATTCGGGAAATCTTGAAGCGAGAGAAGCGGTATTACGTAACGCGGTACGATTAAAATTCAAATATCGCGACGAGAGTCGCTCCGGAGTCTTCTCAGTTTGAGGTCCAGGGAATACGGCGCTCTTCGCCGCCGTCGAGCCAATATGAATACATTACGACGGATACAGAGGTGGTCTGGGGGGGGGGGGGGGGGGGAGTGCGCGCCCTCGCCCGGGTGTGTTTGCAACGAGCTCGGGATCCCGTAATACCTTCTATTAGAATCATGTCGACGCATTTTAATACGGATCCCGTAGCTCCTCCCGGCGCGTCTCTGTGTTCGTCCACCGAGTGCGCGCCACTCAGGCTCGACGGAAATGCGAGAAGCTTGGACTCCACTGACTGACAATGAGCGGCGCTGTAGTCGAGCCGCAATCGCTACGTAACCGCGACCGAAGAGGGACGGAGAGGAACAAGAGAGACAAGAGCCCTCGAGCAATGTCCTGGCGAGGGAAAATACCCGGGAGATATAATATGAGAACAAGTTGAGGAGAAAAAAACGAGAACACAAGCTGAACGCGCGACAAGTCGGAAATAACTGGAACTATGCACGTAAGCAATTACCATGATATGACGAGAAAATATTAATATTTGTCGTGGCAGGCCTCAACACACAGGAGTGTGTTCGCACGTACACGTTAGAAAAGGAGACTGGAGATACGACTTGAACGAAAAAAGAGAGAGAGAGAGACCAGGACGTAGAAATTCCTGGTTTTACTCACCGTCGATGGAAGGATTCTAGCGCAAAGAGTCTGCGATATTCGTCACAGCACGGACCGCCACTTCTCGTCGTACAGAATTTCCGGGTGTCTTCGAGACACGACAGTCTTACCAAAGAAAATGTACCTCGACTATAAATATTGTTAGGGAAGCAAACAATACGAGCATTAAAACCAATAGTTCCACCTGCGTCGTTTCGTGATACGGAGAGATATTCCATTTATATTTTGATTTTACATCTCCGTGTTACTCGGTGATTCACTTTTTCCTTCGCAATTTTAGAGCGACTCGTCGCCGCGCCATCGAAGGCACAACGAAATGAAAAATTGTTTTTCATCGTTGACTGTAGGATGATGTTAACGTTTTTATAAAACGTCATATTACGTATATCTAGAGCTACTCCTCAACCGGTGAACGAACACCGCTCGAATAGAGAAAATAAGAGAGAGAGAGAGAGAGAGAGAGAGAGAGAGAGAGAGAGGAAGAGGAGTAGCGAGGCTAAGTACACTGCCTCGGGGGTTGGTTCCGTGCAAAAGCTTTTTGTTTGCCCACGTGGCAATGGTAGCGGTCGTTCCTCCATCCTGCACGTTCTCGACCACCGTCGCCTTTCCAAACGCACCAGCACCAGCATGCGCGCTTCTCTCGCTCTATTCTCACCGGCGCTGTCTCTCCACCGCGTCCATTATTCTTGTTAATGCGTTATTTTAACATTAACGTCTCTACCTCCGTCCCCGCCCTCCTTGTTCATCCTCGTACATTATATTAATTACGCTGACCACACGTTCGCCAGAAGTTCACCCATTAAACCCGTGGGCATTGATGAAATTACAATTTTCCGGACGGACTTTTTAACCCCATTCATTGTCCGACTGTATAATTTGATATATTCACCCGACGAAGAAAAAATAAATGACCATTTCAGAGTCTACGCGATATCTTATCAGCCTCGAGGATAGTGGCAGCCCCACGCGGCGATGTTCGTGAAGTCACGTAAATGATATTCATTAACCGAGTATTGCCATCGAGTTACCCAGGCGGCAAGCGGGGATCTGCAAAGTGTTCACGAGCGTCGCAGCCGACGATGGAGTGGAGTCGTTCACCGAGGATATACTCGAGCGAACGGCGATGAAACGCGAGCGGCTCGTCCGAGACGAGACCCGAGACGCGCAACGGACAAGTCCATAAATGGAATCGGGCTTGGGTCATTGTCTCCGTTGATTCTCGCTCGGAACCGCGAGAGCATTGATGGAATGTGCCTCAACGGATTCCACATCGAGCGCGCCGGTAATATGAATACCGATACCGCTGCGACGCGTTCTTCGCCAAAACGTTCTCCATTGGATTGTCGGATATCCGAATTTAGGGTTACGGACTCGGTGGCTCTCACTTTTAAACTCGTCAAGTGTACGATCCGTGAGTAGCGAGACCGAGGTAACAAGTTAGGTTGGGTTGTCGGTAGAGAGGCGTGCGAGAGAAAACACACGAGAGAGTGCCGGGCGCACCTCGAGTGGGTGCGCCTCTGCGTGTGAAATATTCACAGGGAACAGACGAATGTGTGTACAACCATATCGCTACTATCCGTCGTCATGGGGACAGCGTGTATCCGCGAAGCTGAATACATGTGTATTATTTACATGGCAGTCTCGGGGCGTGTTACCGTGAGAGCGAACGCTCTCGTAAGCCCGGCTTCTGTATATTGTAACGCGCGTATGACACGCGTATCGGTAGCTCCGGTCAAGAGCGCCGAATACTTTCGGAAGAACGTGTACACCGTCGGCACGGTAGGTAGCGACGGTGACTGTTCGACATATCGTGTTACGCGTGCCGAGGAGACCCGCGCGGTCTATCGATTCGTTGGTAGCGCCTATCCGCTTTCGTTGCTAGGCGATATCTCGCTACGATATCCGTTAAGCGATTCGTCCTTAGCGGAAACGCCTTTCGTCGTCTCATCCTCGAGAAGCGGAGAGCCACGAATCGCTGGCCGACCGGCCTGATCCGTCAGTCAGCAGTTCCTCGAGGACGATCGATGTTATTGACATTTTTAATATATTTTTTTCCTTGCATTTTCATTTTTTTTTTTATTTTTTTTTTTTTGTGGCATCGTATTTTCGCCCTCGGCTCGGTTATGGATTTATCACGGTCGAGAGCGTCACAAAGAGTACCCGAGGATTCATATGGGTAGAACGCGTGCAACGTCGTGCTTTCCACCACAGAGAGAAGACAGTCGATCTATAGGGGAACATAATAAGGAAAAGAGGCTGGAGAGCTGGAGCAACAGAGTCTCGAGTATAGGTACGCGCCTCCTGTGTGAGCATCGATGTATAAAAAGTATAATGTACGGAGCTATACTCTATTGTACACAAAGATCGGCCGCACTCTCCGGAGGGACTCTGCAACGTCGAACCCGCTCGAGGAGCACCTCCGGCGGCTGTATCGAACATAAAATCGGGCTATATATTTCACGGTAGTATTAATTGGCCTCTGTACATAAAGGCGTCTTGCCATATCGTAACTATGTACGTTGTCTCGAAGGAGACGTACGAGTTCGACGATCGGACAATGGAATATCTTCGATGTCCGTGGAACGAGGGCAATTGCTGCCGAAAACGGCATTGAGAACGGAGAGTAAACGTTACAAGTGCGATTTTTTCATTTTTTTTTATACAAACTTACGGAACCCAATTGCAGGAAAGGAACCCGAGGCCGTTCAAAGCATCGATATAACATGCTCGAATCGAGAGAACGCACGCAGTAAGACGACGAGACGTATTACAACTGTGGGGCGAGGATAAAGGCAACGAGGGAATAATTCCGGTCTCGTGCCACTACGCGCTATATGGGCGTTACAGCTTTTTCGTGACCTTTTTTGTTTTTATTTTTATCAACTTTCATCGTGCAGATGCTACCAAACTGGCTGCTGCTGGTGCATACACGATGAGCACTATCTCTCTCGTATGTTCAATGAGAGTATATTTATGTCTAATCGCGAAAGATTTTTTTCTTTTTTTTTTACTGGAATACTGGTCCAGCAGCACCAATTGCCATCTCTGCCACTCTCTCGCGCTTCGTTCACCCAATCCTTTCACGAATCGTTGGACTGGTGGACGGGACAGCACTTCGTCATCCGTGGAAATAAAAACCGGCTCTTGGGATCCCGAGCGAGGCGAACCAGAGTCGAGGTTCGGCGCGCGGCTAAATTTTATTCGACGAATGTGCATAACTCGGAGACTTTAATCGACCACCGCGTCGCTTGTTTATATATATATATATATATATATGTATACATATACAATATATACATCCACGTTTACACTTTCGCACGGTTATGGCGCGTGTTAAATTTAACAATCGATTATACTCGTTACAAAATGTGATCCTGATGTTTCGTAGTGACAATTTCCGAATGTCAACAATTATAACGCGTGTAGACGGAGAGAGAAAGAGAGAGAGGGAGGGAGTCGGAACGTTCAATTGAAAAGTTGGGTTCGTTGGGAGAGCGTCGAAGCTCTCGAATACGAATGGTGCGGGTCTTAGTTTCCATGCGACCGGCCGTCTACCAACCCTGTGAAACAACATTAATTGGACGACTGACTAATAACTTGTTAACTTTTGCCACAGCAAATTTCTCCCGCGCTATTAGTGGCAAGTACGTAGAAGAAGAGTGCGGGGTAAAACGGATCGATGTCCCCCATTATTTTACGCAAGATTTTAGTTCATCATATGCCGTGAAAAAAATATTATGAGAGCTGTCCGTTTTGCCCCGCTTTCCAAAGTCGTACCCATCAGTCAAACTTCATACAGTGATGTATATAGTGCACGGCTTGGTCCGGCTCTGCTCTCGCACCTCTCTCGTTCGACGATACTTTTCAGACTCGCATAAAATTATCATATTGCGTCACTCGCAATTTTTTTTTCTCACTCCGAGCTGTTGCGCACGCGGCACATTACTCACGAGTCGACATCGCTGTTACGACGTGTCCCGAGTGTACCTATCTCCTCGATTTATTGTGTTTTCGGACAGTATAGATAAAAGTGAGAAAATCTGTAATTTCTACTATCGTATAGAGGAAGTTTTGTTGTTTGACAAAAAAAAAATCAAACAGTCCAAAATGTCAAGAAACGACCCGCCCGTGCAGAGGTGTGTGTGTGTGTGTGTTTACATCTCAAAAACGCTATCAAATAGTCAGTTGAAGCTTGGTAGACTTACTAAACTTAGTAGTGGTCACGTATCCTCAGAGCAATTTTTATGAAGAATGCGGCTGAATTGGAAATTTTACGAGATTTGGTATTTGTTTCTAAATATCTGTAGTATTTCTACCTTGTGTAAAGATTTAGCTATCGTCCTAAATCTGTACACTATTATAATGTATTTATCACAGGTTTTTGGTATCGAATATGGCCGAAATGTATTCAAACGGTCCGATGGATTGATCAATTTTGATTTTTTGAAAAAAATTGTTGAAAAAATTCGTATGCAGTAACACTGTACAACAATTAGTATTGTATTCGACGAATATTGATCGAACCGTTTACGATTTGTCAGGTTTTGAAATTTTTGAAAGATTTATTTTTTATGCTCAGCGTGAATTTATGCTACAAATAGTGCCTTAGAAGTATAATACTGTGGAGATTCGCTATCAGCGAGGACAAATATATGACGTCACCTCAACACTACAAATTACGCAAATTTTAGTTCGCGATGTTACAATACATAGATTACAATAATGCGCGAATCTTTTCGATTATACTTTCGGTCTGAACCTGAAGGGATCAGTCGTTTTATATTAAACGTGAAGTTAGTTCCAAAAAAGGTGACAATCTCTTTCTCATCGAACTTGCGCATTCTACGATATTGGAAAGATATTTTTGGACAAAAGTCCGACGGTGAATTTTAATATTTCTGTTCTCATTGCAATACTTCCCCTTCTTGAATTCTTCGTGCGTGATAATAATGTAAAAATAATTGCAACGAACGGTGGGCAAGAGGGAGCCGAAGGATAACCGGGTACGAACGGTCACGAAGATCGTCGGAAAAACTAATGCCCGGGAATATAAGGCATTACCGTGAAGCAAGGTCTCAACGAGAGAGGGACATCGAGAGCAAGAAGCAACGACGGCAGTATCGTGCCGGTCGGACGGGTAAAATTCCTGCGTAACTAACCCGCGAGGGAATACCAAAACGGGTAGTTCGTGTGGCGTAAAGCCCGACGGGGAGGTCGAGGGAAGAGAAGCCGAATAACGAGAGTAGAAGAGGAGGCAAGCGAGGTGCTTCCCTTTGTCGGGCAGTCTTCCGCGCCTGTCTCTTCGGTCTACTGCTCCCTCTCGCTCTATGTCAGAGCTATGCGAGAGCAAATCTCATGGCTGTACTAAAATATTATCGAGACGAGCTCGGAAACGCCGGCTTCCAAATTGTACCCCTTATCTCGGAAAAGAGACAAACATGGAGAATAGCGCCTCGGAAACTCTGTACACAGAGCTGGATTAGCAGCGATGGCGCTGAGATAATAAACGAAACGAAGAAACGTCGAATCGCATAAACTCGGAAGAGATAACGATCGGCACAAGTTTTCGAGGGTCTGAAACACCGGGACAGTCTGATTAAAATATTAATTCGTATTCAGGGTTCAAAGTTGTCGACTAACGGTTAAATTATAAAAATCTGAGAATGCGGCCCTTTCAGGAGGAAGATTGGATGATTGTTCTGCGACTTGATTATACAAGAAGAAGCAGAAACTACCTGGCTGGATTTTACCTCTTTTTATTTATTCACAATACCATGTTGATTAGCGTTAAGTGCACTGGCTAGTTACGCCCGAAGACGAGGAGTCGAAATAGCCAGACGAATCGGACGGACGGAGGGTCGGGAATCGTTAATAGAGATTGAATAACCATTTATTTTTCCGCTTTGAAAGAAAAGATTATACGTATATATAGAATTAGCCATTCGTTACCGACGGATGATCGTCTTTGTCTCTTGGTCTTCGCAATTACGTAGCTATGCACGATTCGTTGCTTTGAGATCTATCAAGAATATCTGTGGAAGATTCCGTCGAACGTAGCTCAATCACGTTGGGCATTGTTTTTCAGAATTTTTTAAATGTATGCCGTGACAAATATAATTGACTCGATATCAATTCTTAGTTTGACAAAGTAGAAATCGGCTCTGCGTTAACGAGTTGCTTATACCTCGTGACATCAACACGCCCATACTGTGCACTTATTTTTCTACTCGATAGGGTCGCTGCGCAGATACAAATAGCTATTATATTGGTGTTGTTTTTTGGTCGAGAGGCGAAAAACGGAAACTGGTAACTCAATCGCATCGCACGGATACCCAAACGGTCTTAAGGCTAAACATGAAGTTGAATCGCCGTCCTCCTTCCGTCATTGTGTCCATCGACTTCTTACCCTGCTGGACTCGTTTGATCGACGAGTAATAACTCAGTCGCTAAACGTTTCACGACACTATTTCAGAGCGAGTCTTTCGCAAATCCAGTTGTACGCACTCCGTGTGGTATTTCCGAGCACCAGATTCGACGTCACCTATTTCAAACAGAATTCTTCATAAAAGTACGTATCAAAGTTTTTCGCGATGTACGCATGCGCGGCTTAAACTTTTAACGAGTGTCAGTACTGAAGAATAGGATATCGGACAGGGAGAGCGACTGAACATTTTCAGGACTCGTCCTTCTCGTAGGACCATCCTGCCCACCCACTGATTTCCTTGGTCCGCGAGGGAACGATAAATTTCCCGGGAGAAGTTAATTAATTCCCGTGCGGATCTGAACGCAGCCGAGTCCCCCGGAACAGAGAAGCCTCAGCGCGAACAGTAAAAGATGATTGACTTCGTTACACGTTCGTTTGTTCGCCGTTGATGAATTTTCATTTTCAATCCTGGTTTCCGTACGGCTCTCGTTGTCTTTCTTTTTCCCCTCTCGAACAAACAAACTCTCGAATTTCCGCATTTCTATCAATTATAAAAATTGATAGAATGCCTTCTAGCGTTCGTCCAATAAATTCGTGCAATAACCCGTTTTATTATGGGTCTCGTGAGATAAAACAGCCGGAAAGAACAAAAGAAGACAGTTATTGTAATTAAAAATTTTACGACATTGAAACATGCAATCTAAATTTGCAACGGTTTTCATTATTGAAATTAAACACGCCCTAAATATTAATATGGTTTTAATATCGTACTCGGCCAATTATTATTGGTTGGGAAGTTTTTTCGTCGATTCGATTGTTGCTATGTGAAATAAATTTCGTAACTTTTTTGTCGATAAACAAATGCATGGCCAAACATAGAAAGGACGAACGTTCCAATAGTTTCTCGTTTCTCACTCAAACATTAAACATTTCTATAGGCAGGCATAGACAAAAATACTTTACTCACCGAAATATACCGTCGAAATAAGGCTACGTAAAATTCGTCGATCTATTTGTCGACACCTCCGACTTTCATTATTCGTGGCAAAATAATCGCGGGTACACACGCTTTCGAAGCATGTGCCGAGTCAACGTGACATTCGATTGCTTCTGATGTTTATGCCTGTGTGACGATAAACTTATCCTCGACCTTGTCCCGTCATTGTCCACGGATGGTTAGCACGCAGGTTGTATTATTGCTCACGAGACAACTCGGCATCCGACAGCGTCGCTAGCGCCCTTTTTTTCGTTACTTTTTCTCTTAAACCGAACAGCGGACTTTCGAGATTTTCGTGTCAGACATAAATCACGATTTTGCAACAATAGGAGCTTATCGTTAAAATCTCATACATCGTATTGAAGTATCCGTACTTGCGTCACTAGTAATAAACGAAAAAACGGCTGTCGACGTCAGATGAACGCGCGCGATCATGAAAACCGACAACAACATCCGCAATCCGCGGGAGGACTGTCGACTGAACGCGTTTGGCCGAAAGCGTGCTCCCTCCCCTTCCCGCCCGCCGTGCGGCGCGGGAAGGGCGCGCACGAACAAGAGAGGGACAGGTGGAGCGACGAGAGTCCACGGAGGACGCCAGTCAGAGCGAGACGCTCTAACCGTGTCCACGTTCGCGAACGAGAACGAAGAACGGTGCATGTCGCGGGGAGCAAAGCACTTTGAGGAAGCGACAAGGACGTATATATGAACGAAGAGAGATCGCGACAACGAACGAAGGGAAAGAACTCTCCCCGGTTGGAAACCGAAACATTTGGTAAAATTTGTGTTGCGACACCTCGAAAGCTACTCGTCTGCGAGAATGGAGTCAAGAAACCGATGGACGTAGCGCATCGGTGGCGTAAATTGTTACGGATGAGGGACGTTTAATAATCGAGCGTTTAAAAATAATGTAAACGCAGGATAAAATCGATTAGGTGTACGAGTCGCAATGCTGCGGCGTGAATGAGGACGTAGAAAAGTCGTAGTAGGATATACAACAGAAACCCGTTGAGTATAAGACAAGATCCTCGCGCGTTTCCTCGGCCTTGGTAGGGTTAAACTCCCATAGTCGGGGCGATTTTTTTTCTTTATCAAGAGGGGTAAGGCGGCTGTAGGCGTAGCGGCAACAACAGTGGCGCGCACGAGAGAGGAGTCCTGAAGGCCGCAGAGAGTCGAGCGAGCCACCTCAGAGTCGTACACACAACGACCGGTCGAGTCTGCGCAGTGGGGGTCGAACGTACAGTCCGCGCAAAAAATTCGTTCGACTGCGCGTCTACGTTTGTTCGTGAAAAAGGACACCGATCACCGAACGGACGTGAAAAATTATCTCGAACTAATTTCTTATATGGATTGTACGGTCTATACAAAAATGTGTTCGACGCTTAGGGTGGAGGATGATTCGTTGGATGAGAGGTAGATCGCAGAACGGCGCGAAATTATCTCGACTTTCAAACTTTCAACTCGTTGATCGCAATATTTTCTTTGTTCGGTACGTTAGTATAAGTATTTTTCTCTCGCCTAATCGCGAGATTAAACAGGCGTCGTGTAACTGTCGATACTCGTTCTGCATCAGTTACGTATTTCTTTCGAGAACAATGGAAAAATGTCAGAACTTCTCGAGAAGAATTGAAAACTTTCGAGACTGCGATGGTGGGTCAGTAATCTCTTTATCCTTTCAGTGCCATATATTCGGACAGAATGTGTCATGTCGGTAGAAGGAAAGTTTTACGAACCTTTTGGGATGGTTTACAAAACGTGAAAGCTTGACAACATACATTACGTTCTCGCCTCGACATTAACACCTTCGACAGTCACCATGAAATTATCGAACATTGGAAAATAAATACGGTAATGAATCTCTAGCGTAGAATCGATATCGACTGCGAGTATAATTATTTAAATTCACGAAGTTCGTCAAGACAGTAAGAATAACGTATATTAATAGATTCGAGACGGAACAGTGCGACGTAATTTATAATTGTACATGTCCAGGTAAACTCCCTCGCCGTTTCCTTAATCAAAATAGGGCGAAACCACAACAATTTTCCTGTCGCATTAGTACACCGCGTTTTCTCGAAGTTGGCGCGCGTCTAATTAGTTCGGTAATCCAGGCCGGAGCTTGTCACAGGCCGGACTCGAGAGGCAGCTTCATCGGGGCGGCTCACTCGGAGACGCAACGTATGTGGCTTAATTAACCTCTGGCCAGCAATTGACTTAGCAACTTCGCTGCGGACTACGTCGTAGAGTTCTCCTTCGTGTTCCTTTAATCCTGCACGGGAGCTGTCGTAATCTGCGTAAGTTTCAACAATTTTCCCGCCCAACCATCAAGGGGAAAAATAAAGAATGAAATTAAAAGTGAAGAGGGAGGATTTAAGAAATTCGGTTACGGGATGAAAAGTGAACGAACTCGATGAGACGCGTTTCTTTGGCGTAAATATTAATTTCCAACCGGTAGAGGAGTCTTCCGTCGGAGAGTAGTGAAAAGGCTTCGATTGCCGAAATCCAATTTTATTTTTACACTGTAAAAGGCGGCGACGGTGCGAGGCAGCTCGTGCGAGACGGAGATGCGGAGGAAAAAGCCCCTCGATGCTAGTGCCACAGGGAGAGATAGAAAACGACGTCGACGAGGGAGAGAAAAAGAGAGTGTGGACCGTCGTGGAGAGCACGTCGGAGGGATATAAGAGTAACAGCGTAGCGGAAAATAAGAAAAGAAGAACGATGAAGGAAGCAGGCCAGCCAACCAGCCAGCCAGCAGCAGCGGCTCCGCGGAAAGGAGAGACGAGGGGGTGAGCATTAAGACCAGATTGAAAATTGAATTATTAACGAGAGTCTCGCCTTCCGGCATATCAATCATACGAAAAATGTTACGAGTTTTCCGTATCCACGACTAACCGGAAATGCGAATATTCCGCCTCGCATTTTTCCACGAACTATTGTGCGTTGTTTCCTTTATTTTATTTAACTCGATGCAACTTTTATCGTTCAATGTTGAGCTCGAACGAATGCTCGTACTTACCGACGGCGATACGATCGAAGTACATTTTTCTTCGACTTGTTTCTCGCAATCGACCTCGTCAATTATCTCTCTGGGTGTATCGTCGATAAATCAACGAACGAAATGTCTCTTAAATTTCTTGGTAAATCAAAATCTGCATATTTTCATGTCAACCGACAATCGCGAGTCGCCTGTTCGCATTCTCGAAAACAAAAATATTTTTCCCTTCTCTGAGCTGTCAAGGAAAATGTCCTATTTCGTTCGGTGCTACTAGTTTTCGAAATGAAAATGTAGCACCGCCTGGTTTCGTTTCCAATAACTCGAGAGGCCACGCGCGCGCCTCCGCATAGCGACGCCAGTGACAGATGCTCGCCTGTAGTACAAGCAACCCGTCGTACGTGGCGTCACGAACGACGTACGTTGCAGGCTGTGCGGTTCGCCGGCACGGTCTCTGCCTCGCCTTCCGGCTGAGCTTCTGTCGCCTCCTCAGCGTCAGGCGACCGCCTCGCTCGTACGATGAGTCACGACAATACGAAAAGGATTCCTTCGTTTCTTAATCTTTATCCCCAACATCCCACCGCTTATAGTTCTGGATCATTTTTTTAATTAAAAAAAATTAATTGTAACACGCTGTACGTGGTGTCTCAATGGTGTATGTGTGTGTGTGTGTTTTTTTTTCTTTATTTTACGTCCAAGTTCTCGACTCGTGGGTCGTTGTTGAACCGCGCGATTCGGCTGACTCGCTTGTCTCTCCACAACAAGAATCGCAATATCCTCGATGGCGCAATAACTCTGAAACTTCCTCATGGAGGACGATGCGGCAATGGCAAGTGAATCGGAAATTATGGCAGAGATTGCGGATGCGACGTAGTCAATGTACCGGGAGTTGCGACTGGATATTCTACGTCGATAGGCATTATATCCATTCGCTAACGCGGTTACAACGGAGATTCAGATGTTGTCAGAAACAAAAACATCAATTTTCGAGTCATTTCGACGGCAAATTTATAAATACGCTTTTGACGACAATTGATCCTCAAATAAATCTATGTATGCGCCGCGTAATATTGGTTATCCGGTTTTGCTTCCAAGTACAATACATATTATGTATTTACAAACGAATCAATTGTAACGAGCAATACTAACGAACGTAAAAAAATTAAGTAAAAGTAATCATTTTCTTATTATTAACTTTGGCTTCGGAATATATTGCATATTGACCGACAATTCAAGAATCTCAGTTACGGTACAGGCGTTTAAACCATTTTTTCAATTTTCCTCTTGTGTTTCGTGTACTAAAAGTTCATCAGTCTTCGCCGGAATATCCTTAGTCAAGATGGGAAGGTTTCCATGGTCGCAGCCTGAGTGAAGTTGGCCAGACTTCACTGGCCGATCAGCATCATGCCAAAAGAGCCTTATTTCCTGGCTTACCGTTATCGTTATTATTGTTCTTGTTGCTATTAATATTACTATTATTGTCGTTATAATTGTTGTTATTATCGTCGTTGCAGGAAGAATCTTTGAGTTTCGAAGCGTGAACGGGTTCGACTCTCGTCGGAAAGTTACGTGTACCGTATCTTCTCAGTCACTCGGCTTGCAGTTTAGCTTCCCCGTAATGTATAACGCCGCAGACTAACGAGCCACCTTTCGCTGGGTTGACGAGCTGCTTACGAGACTCGGTATCGGCGCACAGTAACTCTCAAAATAATTGCCGTTGTGTCAGCTCGACGCGACCGACATCGACCTTCGACCCTTTCGTAGGAGACTCTTCACGGTTAACTCTTTTCGTACCCTCTGATTCGGCAAAATCATAGAAGCCTCTTCGTCCTCCCGCGTCCTCCCGGGATCCATCAGAGACGCTGCAACAAGGAGAAATGGATAATTAGAGCCGAATTAAAGGTTCGTTTCTTCCACGTCGCGTCACTTTTTTCGTTCAATCTTCCCTGTTGTTCCTATTCCGTTATATCGTTACGGCCTTCGGCTCTTATTTTTATCCTCTTCTATTTTCTACAATTGAGACATTTGTCCTCTCTCTAATCCCGAGGCAAGCAAAGACGATCTTCTTCGTTCCAAGACGCTAGAGTTAATCCCGTTCAAATTTGTTCGTCGCCCTCCTCTTTCCCTCCCTGTCTCTCCGCTGAGCCGTTTCCTTGGCCGGTGAACCGTGGGATCATTACTAGCCTGCTGGGACTCACGGGAAGCCGTGCGCCAGCTCGTACTGGAAGCGAGACCTCGCGAACCTATTCTCGCTCCTAGGCGTGTTTCTGCAATCCGGACGATTCTACTTCTAGATTTATATCAACGGATAAGCCAACGACGTTAAACCCAGCGAGCGACTGCCGCGCAAACGTCCCGTAAAACCAGTTACGTTCACCGAATTTCCTTTGGCCGAGGGAGGTACACGAGACCCGAACCCTCAAGTTACAATTTATCGTTGGGAGGGAGAGAGATCCTTTAGTGTCCGGCCTCGCTTATGAATTAATTGCAGTACGCTACGCTCTCGGAGACATTACCTTCTCCAATTCTACCGGCATTATTCCTAATGTGCCAAGGACCGTGGAAACACTGTCTTCGCTAAACGACGCAACGCACTCTCAGCTTAATTTCACCCGCTCTAATAATTACCCTGTGTTTCTTGTTAACTGTCTTTTTCACTTGCCACAACACATAATTCACTGAAATCTGTAAGTTTTCTCAACGCGTGACAAAAATTTAAGAAAGTTTAAACGACCCCCGAAAGTGTATAAAAACTCTCCCCCAGAGTTCAGTCCGTAATTAAGATCGTAATAAATTATTTGATATTTTGGCGCGGGTTGAGCTTAACGGCTTATCCGTTTGCCCTCGAATTACGGACCTGAGAAAAGTCTAAGGCATTCGAGAAATTTTTAAAGCGGGCTCAGTGAGAGTTCGTACGCACCTCAGGCTTTTCCGATTCAACGCAATTCAGAGCGATGGTTTCCGGAATCGTCTCCTCGTCCTCGTTAATTTTGTATCTGAAAACCATGCGATAAGCGAAAGCTGCCAGGAAAGAACCGCCGAGCGGTCCGAACCAGTAGATCCAATGATTGGCCCACTGATTGTTCCATATTGCCGGGCCAAACGATCTCGCCGGATTCATGCTGCATCCGGTGTACGGTCCTGCCACTGTCGCCAGAGCGGTAACAGACAGTCCGAATTTAATAGCGACTGAATCAGTGTTGCTTGAGTTACGCACGTCCCACACAGCGCACGCTACCAGCATCAGTATTCCCGTTGTCATTGCTTCAACTATAAGGCCCTGGGTGACGCTCACGGTGGCGTGAATGTCTGTCACGCAGAACAATGGCGCAGCATCCGGTTTACCGGCATATAATTGCCCCGTCGGTGTCACCAACTGTGCGGAAATATTCAAACATATTTTCAACATTAATTACAAATACAGCGCACGAAAAAAAATAAGTCGATCTAAGGTACATGGACGTGACAAAAATACCGTAGAACCTCAATTAAACGGGTGCGAATCAACCGAAGTGCCGTTTAAATATACCAAACATTATTTATGATTCTTTTGTTTTTTCAATAAACTATTTCATTCCTAATATCCTTTTGTATTTTTATTATTTAGTTTGTAATAGAGTTATCGTATACATATTCCAAGGCGAACTACGATAGTTTTCTTTGCGTACATTGTTTGTTTACATTGAAACTAAATACTAAAGTATTATTAACCGTAAATGTAAGATCTCGTGTGAATATGTCTTTTATGACACTGTACAATATAAAAACGCTTTATTATAAACACGTTTATCCGTGACTTTCAATTATCCGTGTAGTCTGCGGTCAAGCCGTCCCCGAATAATCGATGTTCTACTGTACCGCAAGTCGATGGTACCCGAGATTGTTTTTTTACGTTTGCGAGATCAGTCCAGAAAATTCCATGACGCGCGATAATATGGTATCGCTAATTTTTATTTACAGACAAAAATACACATCTTAAGGGTTATCATTGGAACGTGTATTGGATTCACGTTAAACAAGCGGAATGTACAATCGCTAGTGTCGTTTCATTTTACATACACGTTCCACTGGCGTATGTATACTGTGACACATGTATTATGTATGTGATGAAGTTGACCAATGACGCGTCAAGCACGCATGACCTACTCAATGAATACCGATCGACGGATCGCCACGCGAGGCCTTGAACCCGGTTCACGGAACATGAAAATATACCGTGATGAAACTTTCTCGTCGTGATCTCGGGATATGCCGTTTTAAGGCTTTACCGCGCAGTGCTCTAACAAATTTTTTTTTTTTTTTCACAACACGCGACGAATCTCAATTCTGAACTCAGCGTTTCATATCTGCATATGCATCATATAGCATGTGCAATTGTGAAATTTATCCCAAGTGTTGCGCGCCGATCATTATTCGACCCAATTAATTGCATGATGAAGATGGATATTTAATGAAATAATTGAATTATCGACGAACCTTCAAAAGACCGAATCCAAGAACTGCGCCCAGGAGCTGAGAGACCAAGTAGATCGAAGCTTCGGTAATGGTTTTCTTTCCGAGAACTACCGCGCCAAGCGTGATGGCGGGATTGACGTGCGCGTGGCTTATGTGACCGAAACACTGAAATTCAGAGGGGAAAATAAGAAGATGTTTCTACAATGGTTTATAAAGTGAGATAATCGTTGGAAATCGATTATACGTTATTACCCCGTTGTACTACGACTCTTCTATCAACATGTCGATTCCCATTATCTGTATGTAATATTCAGAGTCCACGTTTCCCGATTATTCGCCGTTTCTAATCGATAACGAGCGCCACGGTTTCGATAAACCTTGACCGGGGTCATTTGAAATTTATTGTACTGTCGACATCCACCGCGCCGCTTTCACGCTCGATAGAATATTTCGTAAATTGTAAACACCAAAGATAATATTTATGTCGCGGTTCTGACACGGTTTTGTTTTCTTTGTCAAAAATCATGAGTTATGAATTAATTGTATGACGGATTTATAAATTTTTGGCGAGACTTTTCACTTGTAACGTGACCATATTTTTTAAATTGTCCTATATGCTTCACACTTCTCCATCATGAGTCGAGAGAAATAATCACCGTTATTACGAGTTCGTTGATCAAAGTACAGTTCATTTTTGTTTTCTTCGTGCTTCTGCGGTACAAGCATCTTGCGGCTCCAATGCACTCGTACTCTAGTAATTCGTGAGGATTTCCACAGAGAAATAATTGCTTTCAACCGATTTCCAATTAACTCCCTATGAATTGACACACTTGACTGACCTGTATTACTATCATAACGGCCAGACCGAAGCTCAGCGTAATTTGTACGTGGGGCGGCGAGACCCCCAGACCTCCGACGCATCCCATACATCCGAGAAATATTAAAATCGCCGTTCCAACGAGTTCCGCTACTCCGGTCAGAAATGTGTCCCACATCATTCCCTCGCCGTACATTATCCTCTTGAATCCTGTGGAGAAAAATCAATTAAAAAAACACTCGTCAAATTTGTCCGCTCACACATCGACTTTTTAAACAGCGGCAACAAATATTTTCTCACTTCGATTTCTTTTGCAATGACCATCGGCGGACTTGGGCGACATTTAGATACTTTCGCTAAAGTTCAATCCGACTGCAAGCGAACACTCGATCAACTGGTTTCTAGCTCCTACGTATGTTATGCATTGCCAGCCCGAACGACGAACTATTCGCATCTAGTATATTTAGGAGGGGAGGAACGAGGTAAAACGGGCTATGCACAAATTTTGCATCCCGTATAGGAGGCACTGGTCCGTTTTGACGCGCTCTCCCCTCGGCTTCGGCCTCCTACCACAACCTTCGATTTTCGACTTTCTCCTGAGAACTCGTCGCCGTATCGGCTGCATTATTTTGCGGAAAATTATTCTTCGCAGTTATCTTCGTTAATTTCTCGAGCAATGTATTTAATTACGATTACCTCCATGTACCGTCGGAAAATGTAAAGTCGTTACGTAACAATTAAATCGATCCAAAGCGAACGTGGTTTCTATCATCGCGCAGCAAGGTCCTTTATTAATAGTTTTTTGCTTCCTCATAAAATTAAGCTATGTTTTCTTGAAAAAACAAAAATGTAATTTTAAAAGTCTGAAAATAAAAAATGCGATTTGTACCTAACGTTCGAATGTGTGTGCACATAAGTAAAAAAATTGTCAAAGATCTCGGGTATTGAAATTAGGCAATGTCCATTCAAACGATCAGGTTTTACGCGATTTGAAGTTTTTTTTTATGACTATAAATGGCCTTCGGGTTCACATGAAGGTATGTCAAAGATCTCGGGTATTGAAATTAGGCAATGTCCATTCAAACGATCAGGTTTTACGCGATTTGAAGTTTTTTTTTATGACTATAAATGGCCTTCGGGTTCACATGAAGGAGCCTAAACTTGATACGGGAATTTACTAACATTGTACAATATTTGGTATTAAATTTGAAATAAACTGATCTAATGGTTTCATTTTTTGGATTTCGAGATTTTTTGGAAAATTTGTATTTTTTGTTCGACACGAATTCATACATGAAATGTCGCTTTAGGAGTAAAATAATGTGCACATTCATCATCAGCGAAGGAAAGAGGGGGAGGCGAGAATACGTAACATAGTTTTGGCAAGGTTCGACAATCCGCCTGCTTTCAAAGTCCTATCCACGAAAGTCCCTAATCGCTGAGAAAAGGAAAGAATTCGCCACACTTTAATTTTTTAAGTTCCGTTTTACCGGGTGAACTATAGCTTTATGAATTCTGTCATTAATTTGTAGTATATTATGTCACAAGGCAAGAAGATGCGTACTTCCTCCCTTGTCGCACACAATCTTTTTTCTGACTCCGTTGTAAATAGCAACATTTCTTGTGTCCCCAAAACATGATATCCGCAAGTGACGATTAATCCTCCGGAAGTAATAGCTCTGATAGTCCCTAAGGAGCAGAAAGATTGCACTGTACACAGGTTAATAATGATCATAATAGGCTATTTTCCATCCATATTACACGCAAAGAATTGTAATTTTATGGTTATTTTGTATTTATTTTAGCGCAGTTAGAAAAAAAAAGTGGTTTCGCCAATTATCGTTACGGCGTCTGGTTATCGTATGTTATTTCAGTCGATCGGAATGTCCCATCAACTTGCAATTAGCCTTGCCCATTTTTATTAAGTCAATGAAAAAAAGTAGATGAATCGCGAATGCTAACGACGGTGAAAATGGTTACATTTTGAAGTTGCCTTGTAGAATTAACTAAGTGGGGTAATTATTGCCCGTTGTAGAAACTGCGAATGATATACAGTTCACCGACAGCAGCCTTCCCGAGACAGACCTGTTATAACCCTTGAAAAGTTATTCGAGCGAAAGACGAGGGAAGTCGATGGTTGCGTGAGCAAAGCAACGAGGCAGCCTCTATGTTCTTGTTCGTTGCTGAGAGAGCGAACCAGGGTTACGCGTCGCTTCTTAACTCCCTCCGAAAAGCGTCAGTGCGCGTACGAGAGTGCAGTCTTGCGGAATAAATATTCGATAAAATTTGGCCGAGTGTAAAGTCCGCACGTAATTATAGAACATCGAAGTAACGAGACGATAATGAGTAACGCAGAAGGGAAATAAACTGTGAATTACTCTACCAGTCAGAGCGTGAATAAAATATTGACTCATTATAGCTAATAGCATGATTGAACAATTATCAGCTTACACAAAGAAACAATAGAGGAAAATTGCAGCTTCATCGAGTTCAATTCTATACTCGTATAAAAATGGAGGCGGCTCAGCGCTTTCAGGAAATTTGAAGAACAAAAGGATGCGTGCGATAGTTGTATTACATAGTATTTGTATAATAAGCAAATTGGTTCGATACTGACAATGATTCGGTTATCCATCAAAGAATTTTCAATCGGTTTCTCACTCATTGAATTCCGAGGGCACGAACTTGATGCAACGATATCTGCGATCATTTATTGCTCTTTTGAACACCTTATCCGCGATCCGTATGTTGATGCGAGCCTGTCATATGAGTCGGAAGTCCCACGAAGTGTTTATATGATTTGGGACGTTCACGCTCTAGCTGGCAAATGATTTAGAATGTGGATTAACAACGAACTAGGTGAGCCATAAATCTTCGTACATCTTGCAGGCAAATTACTGTAAGAGGTGAAGAACAAACGGAATAAAAAAAAGAGACAGAGGAGTAGAAGACGACAGTGTTCAGTGTTACCCACGATTCCCCGGTAGTTCTATAGATCTGTATATTATGTTCGTTTTGTACTTCTTATCTTGAAGACAAAAACACGGTTTCTTCGAGGGTAGGGAAACGTATTGTATTCTGTTGAGATGCTACTCGAAAAACTTAAACATCAGCCGTGTGAAATAGTACATCTGTGGCATATTCATCGATTCTCCACGCTAAGAAAATTTTCAAACATTTGTCGGAAATTCCTGTTAGACGAAAATATCGTTTTTTTTTCTCTTTGACGTTAACAAATTTTTACATCAACGAAAAACAAAGAATAGCGCTTGTTTGTGAGCTAAAAACACGCCGAATCACTCTGACCGCGTTCCGAAGAATTTTTAACATTAGGTGTCGCATCGATATAGTTATACATTGTATGTTTTACGTTGCATATGGATACCAATTGGAACACACGATGACTTGAAAAAATGCATTCATTAAGGACAGTCATTAAATATTCATTCATGCACGCACTTTCCAACTCGTAACAAACTCGAATGTCGTTCACGCGTCAATTTCGTAACAACAGACGTATATGTGTGAAGAAATAAATCTAATAGTTAAGGTAAATGCTCCTATTTGCGATAGTGCGCCTTAGAAACTTTTGAGTACTTTTTAGAAACAGAAGTAATCCTTGGTATTTCTTGCATTTGATACATCATGTTTTACTCGAATCTTCGCCTTTGTTACAACAAGAAGCAAACCATTAATAAGTTATTTCAGGACTTAGGGATTTTCTAAATGGTCATATTACACGTAATAATTGATTAGAGGAATCGAAATGTCAATATTATGTTTGCATAAACCTCAAATACGATATTGATGATTGGAAAATATTTTAGCATTACTATTCACCCGAAATATCTGGTGGTCCAGATTAGTTCCTATTAGTAACTAACTGGTCGCCACTTTGCGAGTTGTAAATTTTGTTAAAAATTAAAGATTTAATTAAAAACTGTATTTAACGCCGAACGAATGCAGTTAAAGCTATTCTTTACCATCCTCGAATACTCATGATCACGAAAGAAGGGAAACAATCTTGAGTTATAGACAATTGTCTGTAACTTAAGAAAGGCCACAAATGTGTGTAAGTCAGTATCGGCGTGCCAGTAATAAGAACAATGGCATTGATTTATGCTTCTAATAATATATTTCAAAAGAAAATAGGTAATTTGTTACTTTTGGACGTTTTTGATAAGCTTAAAGTGTTCTCTCGTCCATGGATTGTATTTCAATTACCACATACGTATGTTTGTGTATATATTTTCCTTGCTCTGTGGCATCATCTTCAACGTGCCACTGTTTGGAGCGTTTACATTACTATGTCAATAAAATATCTTCGATAGTGTATATCATCGTTTACCTTCAGCATACCCAAGCAGCGACGCTCAGCAGACTGTTTTCGTGTTATTCCGTGATATAAAAAAAATGAGATCCATACTCGGTTTAAAGACCGTCAGTAGAAGAAGGAACAACCGTGCCATTTTCTTGTTCAGGCTATACTCAACGACCACATACAAACTTGACGATTTCTCACAGGGCCATAAACGCGAGCGCACATTTCGCATTTATTTTGCATAATCGATTTTCGACGCCACGCCCCCCCCCCTCCCCCGCCCTCCAATCCTTGAATAAAATTTCGAACGAGACGGTCAGAAGTTATACCTGTATATAGGCCGTCGAAGTAAGAACTCGTATATCTCTCTGTGGTTTAATATTTATTTTTCTTTCGACACTCTCAACTAATAATCGCTACGCCGATCGATCGTTCAATCGTTCATACGGCCTCGATTTACAAGTGCAGAATAAATGTAAACTGTGACCGTCGTTTTTCGAACCGTTGTTTCGAACATGCCGAGGAAGCGAATCATATTTGTTTATGGATTCGGGTGAAAGAAACAGCTCAATGGGTTGGAACGATTATCGAATGAAAATTAAGATGTGATAAGAGGAAAGATGGAGCTCCTGAAATTCCGGGCGGATGATGTACAATGTACACAGTAAAAATTAAAATGTATCGCCATGATAAGTATTCGATACTTATCGGTAATGACGTACGAACGAATTTCCGATAAAGCCTTTCAAAACCCGTAGCGGCTTGAATTTTAAGCGAAAAATTATGTTACGAAATCCGTCCAGAGTGGATTCTCCTACTCAAAGAACTTTGTAACAGCCAATAAGAGACCTCCATACCCCTCCGGACTTGTATAAAGATAACTGTGTATTGACTGGTATGTGTGAAGGATTTCGAGTAGAAGAACTCACTCCGAACGAATTTGATTAAAAAAAAATTTTTTTTTAATAGTTCTCACGAGTGGAACTTCGTGCAAGTTATTGTGACAATATACTTTGTTATCGTAAAGAAGAATGCAACTTTTTCAAGTATTTCAAACGTCTTCTGGCGATAATAAAATTTATTTTTACCAATGTCGGTATCTTAACACTCTCATCATCGCTACATCGAGACCCAATAACTTTGCCTCAAGTGAAATTTCGTCACTACGTCGTACGTCACTACGTTGTTTTGCTTTTGAGAATTTTTACTTCAACTGTCTCGAGCGGACGTCGACGGACCAATCATATATAGCTTGACCATCGAGTCGTCCTCTCCTATTATATTTTTTCTTCTGCTCCTTTCTCATCGCCATCGAGAGAACGGTTTGTCGGTAGACAAGACATCAATTTGCAATCTGCATGGAATTGACTAATTTCGCATATTCGAAGTGGGCTATTAGAAGCGAGTTTGGTGGTGCTAGAATTCCACGTAAGTACCGTAGCAGGCGCGCACCGTCGTCAAGACGTGGAACGTCGTCGTCGTCGTTGCTATCTGCCCAATTAGAGGAAGTCCAGTAGAGAAGCCAGCCTGGAGAAGTGAGGAGAACGAAGGACCGAATCGGTCGGTGTGCGCAAATTGCCTAATGATCCAATCGTGTTTTCCTGTGCTGCTTTTGCCGCAGCCGTCGCTGCTTCTGCGCGAGATGTACGATAAGCGTCTAAACGTCTTCTAAGATTACTACAATGTCCTCCAAAGAATATCTCGCTCATTTCCGGTAGTTTTTTGCAGTCGCTGACAGTACGTTTAATTGCGTACTGTTGAAGCAAGCAGTCGCAAAGTCTACGTGGGCTGATCGTCATGCAACGCACCGAATTTGTCAGTTAAGAAATGATCCCTCGTCGTTATAAGGGATCTACTTGGTATGATATTTATTTTATGACGCTCGTCAATTTGCAACGTCTGTACTTCGAACTGGAAATTGATACCTTTGAAATTTATGCCATCGCGATTGGATCAGCCAATAATCATCACGAGCAACGTCAAATAAACGGCTTTTACTGTTCTTATTTATCGTCGAAAAATGGAAATATTTGTAGTACACGTGCTTATTAATCACGTTTTACAGGTGTACGACACAGGAAGTGGACAGATGCTTCAGCGCTGCAACACAGACGCGGGAATAGCCCCGATATGGCACGCGGGCCAGCGGGGAGGCAGGTTTTTTTTTCAAGTGTTCTTTTATAAACATCAGCTTGTCGCAGATGTTAATTTTCTTTACCACGAAATGGTAACCAGTTTTTCGTCGAGCCGGTTGAATCATCCTTCAAAGGTTGAGCTTCAAAGTTGGGGCATTCACGTGACTTTTCGGAATTAATTGCTTCTTCTCGATCGAGCAGGATAACGAAAAAAATCGTGGTTTTTCCTTGTTCGCGCGCGAAGATGGAAAAGTTGTATTAAACACGGCAAAGTTAGATCGTATCGAAATGATGTGGGAAGTGCTGGCATTGTGTTGTGCGAAGTCGACGAATGCATAATGAAACTGTGAGGTCAGATACGAGTGCCACGAATATATCCTATATTCAATGGATATTAGCTGAAGGCGGGCCTTGCACCGTCGTACTGTGTGTCCATTTCATTTTTAATTTTATCAGGGTATTCGACCGAGAACGTTTTCCAACCAAGTTCTCATTGGTATAATTACGTAGGGATTAAATTTGGTAATCCACTAACTCTTTCGTAGCGTATGTTTCCGCGCGAACTTCGTGCCTGAGGCGATAAAACGGCGCTCGATACTCAAACAGTGTGGTAGCTGTTTACTCAGCAGAGTATCTCAAATGTCTAATCATCGACTGTCAATACAACAGCGGAGAATAACGTTTCCAAGAATAATCGACAAAAGACTTCCGTTCTTGTCTATCTATTCTTTCTCTCTCATCCCGATAACGTCGATGGATCCAAAAAAATTTGTAATAAACAGACTCAACTATTTTCTTTCTAAAATTGGTTCGTGCGCAAAAATGTTATTTTCCTATTGCTTACGATTGTATATATAGTTTTTACTTTTCTTTTTTGCTTCCTCAGTAACATTGCCTGTATCGAATTGGCAGTTTCCCAGAAAAACATCTGCGGTATTCGATAGAACACTCACTTCGTCGTCGCACCGTTCTGACGATGAAATTTTTTTACTTTTCAACCTTGAGAAAATTCTTCGATTCGAAGGCAAGAAAATCGTACAAGCCGGTCCTGTACGTGAGACTAGGTTTCCGACTGGCCGATCGTAAAAACGACGTACTTTTTACTCTTCGATGATTACAGCCTTTCCGTAATGAGTGCCGTAGAAGTAAAAAAAATTAACAAAAAAGAACTAATAATAAAATGCATATCGATTTAATATTGATCACTGATCGACTTACCAGATCGCAAATCGTTCTCGGACATCTCGACAGGTTGTCGTTTCAAGCAAATTCGCGTGTAAGATAAACACAATAATGTTTATTCAAGAATATAATTTTCACTATCGAGTATATATTAATATTTAAAATACTGAGGTGAACGAGAAAAAAATTAATTAAATCATATTAGCTGAGTGACCCACCGACGGACTGATCTCTCCCGAAAACGACCACGTGAAAAGAATTGTTCAATAACAATATAAAATGCTATCTCTTAAATTCGCTGTTATACCGAACCTACGGATTTAACGAGACACAAGAGCTTTGAACTCCTTCCGATCCGTCGTCGAATCTGACAGCCCGTCGGTTCGGTTCTCAGCGAAGCTCACTCGGCGTTCTCAGTTTTATCTCTCGGGACACGGAGTGTGTTCCTATTTTACATTTCGTGCCCCTCTCCATTCGCGCGACTTTCCGTAGTAGTCGTCGTATGTGGCTCAATGCTTTGCACCACTCTCCTTCACGAAAGCTCTCTTAAATATCGTTGAAAATTTACACCGTGAAAAAAACGCCGTGCCAAGTTCTTTTTTCATGAAACAAAAAAAACGGAAACCAAATGGGAATAAATCGTTATATCAACGCGTGACAGACCAACGGATTCCCAATCACATTCGATCAACATTTCTGATGTTTGCACCGTCTCGCGACACAGATGTGTCATCCGATAAACATTATATCGGTGACATTTCACGTAGATATTTCACCACGATAAAATTATTATTAAATCGAGCACAAAACTGTTGATCGAAGGTTCCTTATTATTTTCTATTCGTGTGCCATCCGCGCTTTCGAACAAAAGCATGTACTATACAAGCGCTATAAACGCGATCGAATGAATTTTTCGTTGTATTGTAGTGCGAATATTCGATGCGTATTGTAGCGTATAACGTGCTGTTTCTCTGCGGTACGATAAACGGTCCAATCATCGACAGCTCGGTGCATTTCAATATTTTATTCATCGTTACTTTTGAAAAGTCTACACGTAACGTCGATACTCAATGGAACACTGAAAGATATTACTCGATAACCGACCCGTTATTTATTATTGTTTATTCTGCCTGTTCGTATCATTCAATCGAACGCGACGGTACTATTATCGAGACAATTATTCGATCTTAACAGCGCATCCACGTGGATGTAGACAATTGTTTAGCGTCAGAATGCCTCGTTGCTGCGGATCGTCACAATAACGTCCAATACGGGAACCTGAAGCGTCAATTAATTATGCATTCCGCACCTTCGATAAGTAGGAAACAATTTGAGTGAAACATGATATTAAAAATCGCGTTAACGACACTGTAATAACCCGGCGATAAAAACCTGTCTCCCTCGTCTTGATTCCGAATTGCTCTGTAAAGTATTCCGCTTCGTACACTTCGATAGGATAATCCCCTACGTTGCTACACTACTCGGAGCATAATTATGAATGAATAATGATAGACACTGTTTTCTACTTAACAACTACTACCAACCATGTGAATAGTAATAAACACGTTACATGAGAGGTCACTGTCAATGTGTGAACGGAACGTCTGGCAGCGTGTTTTCACCGCCCGGGTAAACATCGTAAATATAATATGAGAGGAAAAAAAGCAACTATTAGAAGGTTGTATAAAATATATTTTAACGATATCTTTATTACATAGTTCAAGTACGAAAAATTATAACTGACCTCTATCGTATACGGTGCACACGAACCAACTGTGAGAATCATCGTTTATTTCGGTCGATCGAATACGCCCTTTAAAGGGGGTTTTTAAATTATTTATTTACAAATCTAGACAATATATTAGTTAACATTATCATACAATGATGTTTTATTTTAACCTCTCAATTACTCTAGCGAATCAATCGTTAGTACGTAAAAAATATACAATGTTCACTTTTATGTACAGACTACCGAACCTTTATATATATCGTACATGGGTTTAAAAAATAGCATGTCAACGAGTGCTGGGCTTTACTATAATGCAGTCGGAGTACAATTAAAACTTTTTCCTAGCGAATTACGAGAGAGGGTCCACGAAGGGTCGAGCTAATTTTCTCAAATGTGCCGGCGGCACTAATTTCATTATTTCGAGTTTCGTTAACTCGACGGTAGAATGTGTCGTTCAAGCGAAGCCCTCCCTCGAATCCGACAATGGTGACCTGGCTAGTTATATTTTGATCATAACGAAGCCACGACTGGATCGAACGAGCAGCTTATTTTTTTTTACCAAAAAATGTTCCTTCGTTTGTACGAATCATCGAATCATTTGTTCTTATTAAAAGTAAATGAACTAACGAATTTATCATATTTACAATGAATTAATAATAGTCACCCACGGGGGATCGATAACAATTACTTTGTTACAAATAATAACTTACTTTTAGCCAGTCGTGCATCCGAATGAATATTATTTTTTTTTTGTTTCGCATTCTCGGAACTATGCTCGTGCGTGTATAATTTACGGCAAGGATACGGTGTGTCACCATCGATTTTAAAAAATCTCTATGATTCAAGGCTTACTCGAATTCCGGGATTGTTCGACCGCTTCCCGAAAATCAAAGTGTCGATTCATCAACGCGAAAAAAAAATTTGTTTCGTTCCACGACAGCGGGTGATCAGATCTGCTGAAACATACAAATTAAGTTACTTCAAGGATGTATCTTTTTATTAGTCCATTAATAATTCAATAAACAATGCACACAAAAAAAAACGTTACCTCAGCTTTTTGTGTCTCGACGCCGTTGAGTCCAGCACACTCTTCCACATCGTACTTTCTCGGCCAAAACACCGATCGGTAGACGATAGATGCTAGCAAAGCTCCACCGATCGGACCGAACCAGAATACCCAATGATGACCCCAACTATTGTTCCACAAAGCTGGACCCAATGATCTCGCGGGATTCATGCTGCATCCCGTGTACGGGGCAAAAGCAATGCAGAGAACGGAAACAGCGAGGCCACACTTTATCGCTACCGAGTCGGTGTTCCTTTCATTCCGAACGTCCCAATTGGCGCATGTCATGAACATCAAAATCGCCGTCGAGAATACTTCGCCCAAGAGACCCTGGATCAACGAGATATCCTTGTGGATCTCAGTGATGCAAAACATTGTAGTCGATTCCGGTCCGGTAGTACCGTAAAGCAAGGCTTGCGGTGTCACGACCTGAAGATTCAAAACATCCTCAGAAATTGATGTCTCTTGCGAGTGAAGCGCCTTAAAATTTTTTCCAACGAACCTTTAGAAGGCCGTAGCCCATAACAGCCCCGAGGCATTGCGCTATAAAATAGACCGAAGCTGCTTGAAGCGATTTTGTACCAAGAATTACAGCACCGACTGTGATTGCGGGATTGATGTGAGCGCCGCTGATGTGACCGATACTCTGAAAGATTTATCAGAACACATTAATCCGTTTTTCCGTGGAGCCGGTGAGAAAGAGAGGACGAGAGTTCATTCCACGGATTTTCGCTGAATACCTGGATGATGACCGTGACGGCAAATCCAAAAGTCAACGCTACGTTCAAAAGCGGTGGTTCGTTGCCGAGACTCGCAACGCATCCCATGCAGCCGACAAACACGAGAATTGCTGTTCCTATAAATTCGGCTAGAGCCATTTTAAGAACGTCCCATGTCGAACAATCCTTGCGGAAAAGCTCTTTAATCCCTGAAACAACATAAAAAGTGGTATTACATATATTTATATACATACAAAGGTTTATGTACTGGTATACATGTATATATGTATCGCTTATATCGTATTCTAAATGTTCCAACGTGACTGCAACATATGACCGTAGCATTAGTCAGAAAATCCGGACTGCGTCCAATAACGTTTACAGCAGGAGGACGTGTGAGCAGATTCTTTCACCGCAGAGGTCAATGCCCTCGAACAATCAAATGACAATGATCCGCTTTCCCTGTCGGATTTTAACGAATGTCGTTACCGTAGTGAAATTTAATAAGAGTAAAAAAAATTGGCAGGATAGGAGAAACGAGAATCGTTATCGTTAGTCGCGTAACAAATTTTTTCGCTGCGACTCCTGGCAAATTGGATCGCACTACTTGACGGCCGAAAAGGCGGAAAGCACGAATTATATTATATTGGCAATAGCGCGTGAGCGATGTAATGAGAGAACGACGATGTTTTCGTAAATTGTCGTGTAATGTTAACAGCAAAGTCGGATAATTGTATTGCTATTCGAAACAAAAGTTTCCATTATTATTTTTCTCTTGTGTCTTTCACCCTGACCGTTCGCGTGTATTCTTGGCAAGATTGGTACCGTCTCACAATTAAAAGTAAACCAAGGATTTAACGGTGGAATCGAGACGCTCACAATTACGATGAAAGTCACGGAGTAATTACGAGAATCGTGAAAGCACGAAGACGTCATTATCGGTGTGCCGAGCGGAGATTTGGCCGAGTGGGTGAAAGGACCAAACGAGCTTTTATTCCACGAACAGCAGAGTTATACCTTTCCTGCTGAACGTTCGTGAAATATAGTAATTCCAAATGGAATTGAGCCCTCAATCTTTTTTTATTTGTAAATATTACCGATGCCTTGTGTAAACCACTAATCTCGCTCCGGCAATACCTTAGGCTCTCAATAGATAAGCATGTAATAGATCAGGATATATAAGTGGATTTTACTATCAATTTGAGGAATTATTGATGTTGAATTGTAGACGCAAAAACTCTTCTGTTATTTAATTTTCTACATTACCAGCCCACGATAAGTTGCAGATTTCTGTACGATCGGTAGAGACGTGCTGCTCGAACGATTACTATTGAGCCGATAACAGATTTCGAACCGTCATACGGTACAGGAAAGTGTCAAATTACCGTATTTTTTTATTATCTGTTTATCGGTTATTTCGTAGGTTCCAATGTCACAGAGCAATTGTCATTACCGTCATACATTCATATTAAAAGAGACCGAAAGATTGTGTCATTGATTTGTCCGGAGTTGACCGGAGATGTCATAACTGCCTTCAACTACTATCGTTCCAAGGTCGCTTCCGATTAGAGTTTAAATTCAGCTATTAGCCTGTCCCGTTTCGGTTCACAAAATTCCGTGAGTTTATAACATTAAATGTGCCTTGCTTCGACACAACATTTACGAAAGTTTCTCTATACCAATACATCGTAACACCTTTCCGACGAGTTATGCTGTCTGTGGTTTCGGTAAATAATATCCGCAATCAGAGACTAATATACTGGATACACGAAGGTACCCTAAGTATATACATCTCATAAATTACTCAATCCAACTTCGCCAAGTTACATTAAAACATAGACTGCGTGCTTCGGCAGTCATCCTGATTCAATATACCTTACCCGTCATTCCATAATTATAGTTAATTCGTCCATAGAAGCTATAAAGAACGGTAGGGGAAAACGAAAAACCTCGTGTTAAATTGAAGACTTGGGGCCGCTTTAGCCTACTTGCATATACAATTGAAATTTTTCGAATATCTAATCAAAAACTTTTAAAATCCGTACACATGAAAGTTTGATGATGAATATCTTTTGAACGGTTAATTTCATCGCCAAAACATAAAAAAACCATTTTTATAGAGCAGTTAATTTCCAACAAAAGTTTGTATTGCGCATATTGTAAAAGTCATTTATTGTCGAGTTATAAGATTCATAAATAAAAATGAAATTTGTCTTGAAATAATCAAAATTAAATCCTTAATATCTTTCAAATGGTGAGGTTTACGGAAAAAATATAAGATACCTTTTTTGTAGAGCGTTAAATTTCCAAAAAAATTCTCTAGAAACATTTTTCTGTTCAATCGATAAATGATGAGGTATGGATTTTTTCTATTGGACTGAGAAAAAAATACAAAACTGCGATGTTCCTATTAAAATTAAGAGCTCATGCTTGGTGAGGATTTTTTTAAGGTGTCTAGCCACCCATTCTTTCGCGTCACTTGTAATAAAAAAAATAAACGATTTTTTTGTACCCACCCTAATAGACATATATATATACATATATATATATATATACACCTATGTATAGTTGTCAAGGGAGACTTTACGGAAAATTAATGAATACTTGAAATGAGCATCATATTCCAGACACTCTATATACTTATATTAAGTATTCAAGCGTTGGTCCACGTTGATTCTTCGATTAGCCAACATGTACGTTCGGTTTAGGTTAATATTCTTTGATGTCGTGAGTTAGCAGAGTAACGGTAGAAGTAAAAAGGTAATTGGTAGAGAGGCATTGGTTGTCTCAATGGATGGGGTACAGGCAATGTCTGTAAAAACGTTTGTAGGTAAACACTCGAGATGTGTTCGACTATATTAAATCGCGTGTCATACAGCCAGACGTCGAGATTGTCCAGTTATATCGTAGAACGGTTGTTTCCACTTTAGCGAAGGAATAAAAAGACGTAGCGTACGCGTGACCGCGTCGAGGGCTGCAAGTGTGACAGTGGGTCAAGTTCGCGGACCGGTTAACGACCCCGAGCGCCTTGCGTCCGCTCACAGGTTTCACCTGTTCCCGGCCACCGTAACTCGCGAATTCTTCAGTCTTTTTTTTAAACACTCCTTCATTGGGCAGACCGTCGTAACGGTGTCGAAACTGTATGGGTCCGGAGCGGTTTTTTTTTGTTTGTTTCGGAACCGAATCCTCGTGTCGTCTGCCCGAGAATAAATCCAATAGCACGAAAAGATATTGCGACGGCGGGAATATAGTTTTACGCGGAAAATACCAATCGATCGATTGACTTTTAATCGGCATTAAACTGAAAATGGTTCCACGTATGTCGGTACGAGCGATACCGAATCATTTGCTGTTCCTGAACAAGTGAAATGAAAAATGGAAAAAGCATTCGGTCTCTGGCAGAGTAGTCTGGCAGAGACGAATTATATACAACTATAAATTATCGCGTCGTTAATGATACCGAACATGACATGAAAAATGCAGCCATCTGCAAGGTGTTGACGATTGCACGACGAGTGCGTCGTGTACGTTTTGCGCTCGTGTTATACGTCGTATATACAAATATTTCAACAAGATTATCACTCAGTATAACCAACTCGACTGGCGCGCTATATACGTTGATACATGACTACTAAACTAAACTATGAAAAAAATATATGAACAACAAAAAAAATAAGAAATACAACGCGTAAAGCTTATGCCAAACAGAGAAAGTTGATTCGTTTTGGCTTCGTTTCGCCACGCTCTCCTTTGCGTTTTACTTTGAAAACACGATGAAATTTACGTAGCGTAACTCATTACTAGAAAGACAAAGGTAATTATTCTGTTCAGTCGAGTTTCCACCGGCTTATATCATCCTCCGACTTCATACTTTTTTACGCCGCAGCAAAATATCATTGGTCAAAATATTTTCGTGTCTATAAAAAAAAACCAACAACGAGGACGGAAGGCATTAACGACTTGGCGTTCACAGTAAATTCGAGAGCCTAGCGGCAGCGTGAAGACTAATGGGTTATATTGCAATTAGGGCAGGCAGTAATTAGCCACGACGAACGATGAGATTCCCGAGTCGAGATCGTGTTACCGGTGTATCGCCACTGACCAGAAGTAAAAGTTGAAACGCCAGGTTGGCAACTTCAACTATGGTTAATTTCTAAAAATTGCCATTGTCCCAGAAATTTCGTGAATTTTATTATCATATTTCATCATCGATTCGTTGCGGATGTTGAATCCTAATAATTGCGGTACCCGATTGGCTTATTGCAAAAATGTATTACTTTTATGTTTTATTATTTTCTTTATCAAACCCTCGTTGCGTTTGAGAAATAAATAAGGGGGTTTTTCCGAACGTTCGCGCGTGCTACGTATTTCGATAGAAATAAATTTTCATTCCCACGAGTTCAAAACGCGAACTAAAAGAAATTACTCGACGGTTGACTATCGCTTGTAAACGAATAAAAACAAAAAAACGAAATAATAGAGAGTAGAGTATATAATAATGTAAATTAGCGCCGAGTACGGTAAAGAATTCACAATAAGCATCGTGCAAACAGTAACAGGGAAAAGTTTTTGTTGGAAAGTTTTTTCGTACGAGCGGCAATATAAATGTTTCCATTCGAAAATGCGGATGCATGTGGTATTGCAGCACGTTGGAAGCCACCGGATACTATAAACGTGAACGCGGGATATTTCACCTGCAGGATGCAGGATACTTCGTGAGAATAACAGTAACGAAGCTTCCGCGTCCGACTTTTTTTGAGTTCATTATCTCATTCGTTTGTTAGCAAAGTGGAGCGACTTTCCGTGGGAGGGCAAAGAACTGTCTCAATAAAATCGTATATCCAGTTTTATTTGCGCACACCACGATAGCGAGATTCACGGCCTTTGGAGTTCATCGAGGAATGTGGGAAACATCAATAATCAAGTATCTCGAAATCTGTACCAAGTTTATCATAAATTTGCTGTTGAAGCTGATCAAGATTAGTATCAAAGTTGGTCGGAGTTGGTGAAAAAACGTAAGCTCGAGCTCACGATCAAGATTGATTAACTATCTTTTTTAGTATCACAGGTAACGAGTGAATGGAGATTCTCGTATAATTCGATCAAACCCTACCAACGTGCGGCATTTACAAAATTTTATAACTGAGGCAATTAACTTCGCGTAAGATTTACATCACAACGTATATTTGTTGGAGTTCCTTTGCTCCAGACTAGGTCGGATGCAGGGAAAAATACCCTCCGAAGTCTGGCGGATGAAACCCGATCGCTAGAGGTCCGGCCACGTGAAAGGATCCACGGGTATTTACTCAGCCCATTATATATAACATGCAGGCTCTACTGCATACCTCCGCATGCAATGGAAAATTTATTGAAAGGTTGAAAATATTGTTTCCCATAGTCGCCAAAATATCTGTTTCGTGCCATCCACAAACGGTTTTTTTTCTCAGTGTAGAAATATTTACGAAATCATATTACGTTTTTGTATACACACGCTCACTCTCATATATATATGTATATGTATACATGTATATATATATCGTGCTCCATAACTCCGAAGTGTATCATTGCGTATCGCATATACAATTTCAGTAACACTAGATCCCTAATTGTGAGCTAATCTCATTAACGCGACTTCTGATGTATCACTAGCGTATACACTTTTTACTCAAGCGAGAATGCACCACACGTACGCTACAAAAGTACTACTCGCGATAACGCATCGTATTATACGCTACGAGACACCGGTTACTTTCTTTTTTAGTGAAATTCGCTGTGCTCTTCTACAGACAAGTCGACTACACCTTTGTACTCTCGTATAATACGAGATCTACCCTGAATTCGCAACGGACTCGCTCATTTCCGACTTTCCATCGAGCACCCTGGTATATAGCATGCGCTATTTGTCATTCGACCGACGTCAGTCGAGAAACGAACGATCCTCTATCGTTTTCTCGGACTTGAAATCATAATTCAGGATATTCGCAGAATCGAAGCAATTTCGGATATAAACGGACTGTTTGATCGGTCATCGGACATTCCGGATGCAAGATTTATAATTGTATTTAATTGCCATTTCCAGCGATTGATTATATTTCTACCTATCAAATTTAATGGTACATTGATAGATACGATTATTATGACAAGTACTCACAAGGTGACTTAAACGCCTCCTTCGCACTTCGGAGCCTAGGGCTGGATGGTAGCGTGATACTCGTTCCCTTCGACTTTCCGATGGAGTTTTCCGTTGCGCCGTTCGGCGATATTATCGATATCGGGCCTTGCTCCATATCGCCCGCACTCGATCTCTCACCGGTGTGCGATGTGATCTGCAAAACAAGGGGTGTGACGAACGTTGAACCACTGATTGTGAGATTATTCTTGAATCAGTGCGACCCACAGTATCTCATTGCCAGGTAAAAAAAGGTTGGCACATTAAACCAAAATTATCCACAGCAATCGGGTTTTCTTAATTTGACAGACTTTTCGTAACGAAATACATTAAATCAGTTGAATTTTTTGTTTTTTCGTTTAATTGTCCCGAAATCCAATTGTGGATCTTTGTGAATATTTTTGTTAAGCCCAGCAAACTTTTTTTGGTAATGTATCTTAGCGTTAACGAGTCGCTGGTCAGTTTGTCCAACCTCTGAGCGTTCCTGCTCCATTGTCGGACACCCGCGAGAGACACGTGCTCTTGCGAGGAAAAACAGAGAGAAACTAATCGTAACAGCTGTGGAAAGCGAGTTACATAGCTCCGTATCGTAAACGTGACACAATCCTGCTTTTCTTTTTGGTTATTTTTTTTCCACCATTATCAGTAAGCAATCTTTCGAGTGATTTGTGCCCTGCCACTGAACTTGAATAGATAGTGTAGACCCGACTTTATACAGATTGTTTTTTTAGGGTTTTTTTAAGGTCTTGTAGAGCGTTCAGTAGCAGCTTGTGTGACGAATCTGAAATGGAACCACTCTAGCAGTGCACCGGGATACCGCGTGACATTTCTCGCTAAGACGGTGTCTTATCGAGATGATGTTTGATTACCCAACCTGTTTCTATCAACCGATAACGAATTAATCCTCCTGTGATGGAAATGCAAACAAGGATTATCTTGGAAAATATGACGATCGTATTGTTTTTTATCAACGGTAAATGATAAATAATTGCATAGTGGAGGAGGTTGCGAGCTTTCCGCACAGTAGATACGATCAATCTCGGTCAGACGCCTTTTCGGATACATCATTTATCTCAGTCAGTCATACAATTAACCGAAAAGTTTAGAGCAACGTTCGCTCTTGGTACGTATTAAATTAATTAATCATTTTTGACCCACCTTTCGGAACTTTGGCCACTGTTATCGATCAAATGTCAGGTACACAATTTTTTTTTTTTTAGTATCGAAGCACTGCTGTTCAGATAACTCTCGGTAGTTTATTGCAAAAAAAAAGATCTGGCCTTTAGCAATTAAAAATTATTTTTGTTTTCCTTGAGTTTGTTCGTGACTACGTGTGACATGGAAGCAAATGAGTGGAACGACCTTTCGACGAAGCCCTCGTAATACTTTCGGCAAGTGTTAAGCTTTTGCAAGAAAAATTGACACCCTTGACGCCCGGATATTTCGACGATAACTTTGTTTACTCTGCAATGGGCCTCTCGGTATTGTCGCGTGGTTCGGAAGAGACTGAAACGTTTCGCCTCGCGCGCTCTCCTCTATATGTAGAAACCCTCCGCAACTGGCTTAACGACCGTGCACAGAGCGGCCACGCTTTTGAAACGGCCAACGATTCCCGAAAGTGGATTCGACAAACTTCACACTGTCCGAGCACTCACTACACATTTATTAATAATAATTGCGTACCTTCGAAATAACACTTTCCGATAACAGAAATCATTTAATTTTTATAAATTAACGATAATACGACAAATATTTTACTCTCCGTATTTTACAATCTTCCCCCTAGTTTACCCCAATCAAAGTAGAGACATATAATTCTACTGCAATGCCGTTGAGACAGCTATTTTTACTTTTCGAACAATCCGGAAAGCCAGAGCGCCCGGAATAAGTAAAGTAGAACAAGCTTCCTATGTAGGACGGTCTGGGTCACGGTTATCCCGAGTCCTACCGGACGTAGCCGAGATTGTGCGACGAATTCGCCGATCGGACTGACAACACTTCTGACCCCTATTAATGTAAATCCACGTAACTTTATCCTAAATTCGTTTCGTCTCGGTCGGTTGTACGGATCCCTCGTTTCCTTTACGTCCGCTAAACATTCAGATTGTCAAGTGTATAAATTTCATCTACGTAAAAGTTATTACGTTTGACATTCCATTTTCCAATCACAAAACATACAATCTCACTGAAAAATGACGTACAGGGCGACAAAGAAATCTTGGGCGACATTATCGCGCGGCTGAACGAGAGAAAACGACGTTAACCATCTCTACTTTTTTTTAACTAGACTATCTTACGTTCCTGCCAATCAGAGAGACGATAGACTCGCATACTCTTAAGTCTTTATTCGTGAATAAAAAGTGAGGCAAAATGAGCCCGTATTCGCTATTTGCATTGAGACTTTTATATTATCGATTATCCAGACAGGTAGAATGACCACTCGTAATGTCTTTCAACGTAACCAAAGAAAACCGCTGCTGTTTGCACACTTGTAGTGAATACAATGCTATTGCACCAAAATTATAAAAATGTGAGTGCACGAATTAGTACGAGCGGTGAATCTCTATTTCAAGATAGTCAGCAATTTCCCGAGCTATATTTGCAGCGCTCTGGAGACACGGTAAATTATACTCTGCGGATAAATCAACATTGCACACTATATTTGGATGTTGTAGGAAAAGGTTTTTTTCACAGTGAACTTATTTCTTCTGAACTTCTTTTCTAAATTTAAGCACGGACTATTTTTTCTCGAATATGGGTAATAGGTTACTCATTACCACGTGAAGTAGTATTTTCAATGACCCTATCGCGTGCTCGGCTTGTCGCGGAATTTGAAGATAAAAGGATAAAATCAATGTTCAAGAGATGTGTTTTTGCGTTATTGTTGTGCATATCGAAAACACGAATAGGAAGAATGACTCGCGTGGGAAAAAATTTAACAATATCTCGACGAGATTGTTTCTTCTATTATACGGTAAACTGACTTCATTTTTTTTTTTCGATGCGACGCAATATTGTTTGAAAATATTTGCACGAACTGATCTGTACCAGCATGTCCGCTCGATCGCCGATGAATTTATGCTGGGTATAGCGCAGAAGAACGCGAGAAAAATTAATTATGTTACCACACGCAGACCGGACGAGAATGCTGAAAGCATTGAAACTGATCTGACAAGGGTCCGGAAGTTCACATGGATACGGTATGCGCAAGCTATATGAATCAGAGACAATAAAAAGCCACTCTATTAACTTTCTGCCTTTTGGGAAGAAATTAGTAATCTCTAATTCCTGACATGACGATAACATATTATCCTGTCTAATTCCTACTCGGACTGAGGTCATTTGTTGTGACGCGAGTATCGGTGTAGGCCGTCAAACGCTCAACCCGACGCCTCGACTTTGAGTGAGGAATTGAGAACCTTACATCGCAAAGAACAACATTGCGGACAATCGATAGTGCCTGATCGACGAGCCATGTGTCCTTTCTCACGTCTCTGCGGCGATAAACTTGCAAAAAAATAAAATAAAAACAAAGATGTTCACGATAAATTTTTATTCGAAGGACATGTTAGTCAATTCACGACACAGTGACTCGCATAGTTTCTGCTTTTAGTCTTTTTCCCTGTTGTAACAGACTATTTCTGCTTTTGTTGAAGCATTGACCGGAAATCATACCAGGGTTCGCTTTCTTTATCACGAGAACTTTATTCGTCGCAAATGGTAGCGCGTTCGGGAGCAATTACGTGAAACCTAAAGCGTTCAATATATTTCTGTCGGAAAATTTTTATATCTCCAATACCGAGGCAAATATTTATACTGCACTTTACATTGCGATTGTGTTTACAATGTGCACGTTCCGAGTAAAGAACAGTCCCGTTGCTTCGATATAATCGGAGAAGTTGTCTCGATCGTGTCAATTCGATTAGTTCCAAAAACCATACGAATAATCTTTTCGGCACCATCGCCTCTCTTCTTTATCTTTCTTTATCAATGAGCCACGATATTACCGCTAAGATTTATTCGCAATACAAGCGAGTAGCATTTATCGGGTCTTTTTTGTAAGAATCAATTGTTTTTACTGACTGTTCAAATTTATAACTTATAACAGTGCGATTATTTATGGTTCGAAGATAAAAAGTTAAGTTTCTCACAGGAATTTTTACTCGACGTCGTCACGAAGTGCCAATCCCCGAGCATTGATGACAATCTGTCGTTGTAATACAAGTATAATAGAATTAGGTAACTCACGCCGAATACCGGTACTGAAAGATTGTTGTAGCATGGCTCATTACTTAACCGCATTTTGCATAACAATTCAAAGCTCTCACTCTGCGTCGAGGAGTCATCTGCCCGTTCGGTCTTTCATCGTATACCATTCGATGGAGAAACCGTGTTTTTAATTAACCCCCCGCCGGAATCAGTGCAAGCCGTTACTCACTCCTGCCAATTTCTCTGCGGTGGGTGCGTTCATATACAATGTTAACTTGCAAACATCAACTTTCACGATGACCTAACAATAGCATAACACGCCAACCCATTATGTATGATGAATGTACATTTACGGAGGGGCTCTCGTTGCCATTGCCATTAAATTCACAGCTGCATTGTCTATGTGCTACAGTTATAGTGCAAGCCGGAACGTCTGTAAAAGCAGAGGCTCGACGACCACGAATTTCGATAAATTAATAATGAATAAAAATCGTGAGACTTGGGCGCGTGATACTACGATGGAGTTCCGTCATACGAAGCGAAGGCGTCTTCGTTGCAAATTGGTCGACTGTCGATTACATAGATAAAAAAATAAGGTACATCAATATTTTGACTGAACTTCAACGATTCTGGCGAGTAAAAGTTCGGAATATGGCCACGTCCGATCGGCACGTAAATCAATGATATATGTACCGGACCGTATTCACCACTTTTACGAGAATTTAGAAAAAAAGTCTTCGATTAACCAACGATAAGCCGGATTATCAAGTTGCGTCAGCCCTTCCTGCGGAACGTCTCGCATGCTCCACACGCTGCACTCTGCGAGTGAGAGCTTATCCCATTCCTGCTCAGACGAGACTCCCTCCTTAAGCTGAAGTAAAAGTCACGTGTCAGAGCCAGGAGTGTGAGAGAGATAGCGTCATTGCTCTCACAGTGGAGCAAGAGAGAACGCGTTTCACTTTACCTTAAGAGGATGCGCAATCTTCTTATCGTGTAATGCAGTCCCAGTCGGTGGGAAGTCACGGTCATATTTAATTCGAGATTTGTTGACATCGCCTTCATTGCGAATTATTATGGAAGACAACGTTCCGTACGCCCGATGGCAATGAAAATCATAAACGAAACTATCGTTGAAGAAATGCGTCCCGATCATGACGGCAGAAAAATCACACGAGAAACAAATCGTCGCTCGCATTTTAAGTAGCTTGAAACGAGTTGCATCGAATTCACACACGCTCGAGCCTCGATAGAACATCCGGCATACATCAAGAATGGGAAAACGGGTCTGTATGTCGCTGCCGATAGTTACCGAGAAACCGCAGGGTGTGATCTAAAAGACTTGACGTAAAACGGGAAGTTCGGCTTGACCATTTGAAGAAGCGAAAGCGCGCACGCCGGATCATAATCGAGAGGAGATTGTCGAGAGAATGAAGCAATACACAATAACATCGGTAACAGGAAATAAAAAATTTGGGCTTGCAGAAAGTACGAAACATCCGCCGGTACTTGAATGATTGTGCGGGAGCGCATCTCCGCTGCTTTAAGAAAATTCCATTGCACCATTGACCAGTTTTTTTTCGAACAGTTACACATTATCGAATCAGTACGTTGTTTGTGTAACAGAAAAGTACTGATTTGTCCCGTTGTATCATTGCAAAGTACACTGTTATACTATACAGTAAAGTAATGCATATTCGATTGGCGCTCGAGATATTTAGAAACCTTCTGCTCTTCCCCCCTCCTGCGGCTCCCTCCGCAAAAAGCCTCCGACGCGTAACTGACAGTGACTTGTCCTGATACGCGTATCTTCAAGAGTCCCAAGCCTTCGATAACCGTCGTTAGGTCGTCGAGTGGGTCGTGAAAAGAAGACAAGGTAGTTTCGCAGCTAATTCCGTGGGTCAATCACCGCACTCAGTCGCGCAATCATCTTCGCTCTCGGAGCTTTTTCCTCTTCCGGCCTGCTTGGACGATCACCAAACACGCGTTTAAAAACACGTCGAACGCCCAACTGTATCACCGAGGTCTGCTGGGACTTCGGGGGGATCGACTTCTTCCAAAACCGCATATCGGCTGCATGTATAGTTCGATCGAAAGGTTATCAAGTCCTATTTTAATTGCTGCCAAATAGCTATTGTTCGAAGTCTCCATTTATAGAGGTAGGGTGAACTTTGGTCGCAAAAAATAAAACACGTACGTCTTTATCATCGTCGTCTTGGTATAAATCATTTGTTAGCCGCTGAAGTGAATTCTTCCCGCATTTCATCACGTGAAACCGCGTTTTTCGGTAGCTCCAATTGAGACCAGACAGTCGCATTCCGTAAGAGTGCATCAATGGGATATCGATGTTTGGGCGTAACTCACCAACCCGAAAAAAGATTATGTCAGTGGAATGATAACAATTCATCGTCACGCATTATTTTGTAGGTAAGCTTCAATATATCGACGATACATATAATTTCTTGCCAACGACTAAGAAGTCCAACTATCAACGGGCTAAACAAGACAGAAATTAAACGAAATTTGCAATCGATGCGCGATCGTAATTTATTCTCACGTACAATATTTTCCGATAGACTGCAAAGTTTCTTCGCACGTCTTGAGGTAATCGCGTTGATGAATGCACGTGTTTGCGCTAAGATGAAAAAAATTTCTGACGGATTGTTAAGAGACTTGTTAAACCGATCGAATTGTTGAAGGATCCTGTTGGAAGCGGCTGGAGATTTTTTCATCGATTGATCATAAAGAATTCGCCGACAAAAGGCAATCTGGGTGTGAGATAATCGCACGTTTGCTAACGTGTATCACAAAATAAACTCGCGTCAATGGAGGAAACCTCTCGCGATGAATAAACTTCCAGAGCCTGATGCAAAAATTCGAGTCTTTGGACAGAGGCCGGCAATCAGACCTGCCTATTTTGCGCTCGTAAAACCCATCCCGCGGGCGTGCGTTGATGGATAACTTCGCAGATCCGTGTTCGCGTAACCGCGAAACGCTACCGATGCTTAATGATTCCCGTCTTCCAGTGTAATTTGCGGTGTTTTCAAGAATCCTTTTCGTTCGCCATTGGCTTCTCTTATCCGGCTGTGAAATATGTGCGAATTATGTTCCTCGCCGATCCATCAACTTACATCGTTATCGAACGCATTGTGTATTCAACAAGCATTTAGACGGTGTTCAGTGAGAAAACGGTCATTATCGACGTTAGATTCTTACCGATCGTCCACTTCCACATCCCTCGTCATTTGATCCACTTTGAATCCTCTTGGGATACGTGAGCCATCCGAATTATTCGTTCACGAACTTTAGCAGTGTTTCTTCGATCTCTCGCGAAAGCTGCTCGGAAAGTGAAAGAAAAGGTCGCGTGACTCTCGACTCAACGGTCAAAGACCTTTGTGGCGCAACGAGCACCAGCGGTAACAGCGATACGCTCACAAAAAATTCGCAAGAAATAATAAAATCGTTCGATAAATACATATAACCAATAAAAAAAACATCGGACTGTGTGTACTTTTGCAAGTTGTGATCCATGAATATTTTCCGCGTCGTTGTGTTACGTCGATTATTCTACCAGACGGCCGATGCCCGAGGGGAGCCTCCTCTTTTCTTTCTTTTGCAAAAAACCAGATGTGCAAAAAAAACGCAAACAAACAAGTGGCATACCCGAACGATCAGCAATGAGCTCACTGAAACATTCGATACATGAGTCGCCCATTTTTGAAAAAAAAAGAATAAGATAATTGTTGCATAGCGCGCTCCCGCTTCGTTAAGGGCGTATCGGGGACAATCGAAATAAATCGTCGTCTCGAGAAACGCACTGTGGTGGATACTCTTCAAAGATATATATATATACACTGTGGCATAGTCTTGACCCCTTTTCCATTAACTTTTTATAGGCCTCTCCACCGCGTACAGGCGGTATTCTCGATTCTGTCTCGATGTGTATATATTTAGGAACGTACCACCGCGATCTCGCTCGGTCCCATCGTGGAGTGCAACTCTTCTCTCTGCGTGACCGAGCGACTCCCTCGAGCAGTTCTCAAGCGTCACAAACACGGAAAATTATAATGAACCGCGTGTCTATAAGTTGCAAAAGAATTTTTCTTTTCGACTCCATAGAAGAATTAAATATATCGAATACCTATCTATACTCACGTTCCACATAGTGACCTGTGGAATGCTGCCATTTTTCTCAACAACGTCGTAACGATGGACAAAAACGTTCTGACTATTAACGCGCCTCAGGGATCATTCGGATCCGTTTTCGTACGGGAATTCACGTTCAATGACTTTATACACATGACAGCTACCTCGAAACGTAAATCTGGGTAGAATTTTATTCAGTTCCACATGTCGATGGATTCTTTGCAGCCGAACCAGCTGCTCTAACGCGGTAACAATATACGCTGTAAAGTTATCGTCGTCTAAATATTATTAATAAATTGTATCGTAATCTAGTTCAGCATAATCCGCAGTTATTAGCTGAATTAGCATAAACAATATTTTCTCCATCGGCCTACCGGACAATTGGACCAATTTCTCTATTCCGATGTCGCGGCCGAGAAGATCCTGCGCTCTGTTCTCCGCTGAATTGACGGATGAGATTACGAAAAAAAATCGTACATCTTCGCTCTCCGTGGAGTACGAGTCGTGAAAGGATTATTCGATTGACCCAACGGCAGGCGGAGATAAACTCGGTCACGGCTCACCACGCCGGTGAGACCAGACGAATATAATCACTGTATACGCACGAACAGCATTCTTCTTCATGATCCCGGTGATAAAAAAGAAACAAATCCCATACCTTTTTCTCCTTCTTGCCAACTCGAGCTTGATTCACAAAAGTATCCTCCTCATCGGTTCCGTGGACTCACTGAAGTGACGGCCCAGGGAGTTCATAAATCCAAATGGCACTGATTTTTTACCGCGCCGCGAACGTTTTACAAATAAATCATCAACGATATTACCTCCATAACTGGCATGAAAAGATCGAGGAAAATAGACGACGACTAAAAAAAATCTAAGACTGCTGACTTCAATGGGATAATCGATTGTAGCGATGGTCTTAATCACAAGTGTAAACTAGGAGGAAAGCGATTAAAAATCCTTTTGCAATAGTCTATCTATTTAGTAATTCGCACTTGCGACGAGACTTTGAAAATATTTCACTCCCGTCCGAGGACCGTGAGAAGCCTCGGGCAAGCGACGGAAGAGGAGCCAAGGGACTTCGTTTCACAACGTACACGGAGAGAAAATTCGGAAAAAAAATGAATGTCTTGTCACTATAATAGTGATGTAAACGACACCTAAAGCAGTATTTATCGGTGCACGTTTAAAAAATGATGAAAAAAAATTACTGTCTTGCTCGGGAAAAAATGTATTTCGGCAAACCCAAATTAAAAATGTGACGACAAATTTTTCGAATACAGCACCGTAAAAATTTGGGCCTTGTAGTGAAGAATAAGAATCAGTACATCAGCTGAACTGCGGCTGAGGACTATTGACTGTTCTATGTCTTGAAGGCCTTTTTTCGGCCATCCCTCATCGACGCGACGATCAAAATTCGATCCACTGCCAAGCCGACGGTCGTTCAAACTACCGAGACTTATTCACAGACTTTTATGTTTACTTGAACCGGAAATATACGCGTTGAATAATAAGAGGATGACGTACAGAGACTTCTCCTATTTATTTAATTCTTAATTCTTTCTTTTTTTCTACGAAGAGAACAGACAGTCTGGCACAGCCTGTTTCAGGGATGAGATCCGAACGAACTTGACACACGACCTGACCTCGCTGCCAGAAGATCCTTTCTCGCTAGTCGCAGCGCGTACATGCGAGAGCCAATTATCTCAAGTATAATCACGGCTCCGTAGCTCGAGGAGGCAGTACCGATGTTAAGCCGAACTTGAACTCTTCGCGTGTCCGGTATTCTCGGCACAAAGATGGTTTTCCGAGAGTGAAAGCCATCTCGACATCGTGCATACGCTACTCGTCACAATTGCCTTCCCTAATTAGACGATTTTATCCGATTAGAGTAATTCCGCGTGTGCAAATTTAGCCAATCGCTAATCGCTAACCACTTGGCGTTCACGGGTTTGCTAGTTATGAACATGGATAACTTAACGGGTCGTTGTCACGGTATATAAGCACGTAGATGAATTTCAACCACGGAGCATGAATCGAAGATCGGATCATCCGTAGCACATCGATAAAGTGTGAAGACGTTTCGGTTACCTTGGCAATTATTAACGCGCTTGCCTGCTCGGCTTCTTTTGTATACGACATCGATTCGAACGTTCTCTATATCATTCCGATGAAAAAAATGCGGAAGAGTTTACAGCCTCCGTCAATGTCACCGATCCTGCTCGTCTCGACGCAGATGAGAAACCAGAGACGAAATAAAAAAAAATACGACTACCTCTAGGAACGCCGCGGGGCGGCTATATTGTAACAGGTGTAAAGACGTGAACGTTAAATTATGACATTAATAGACGGTTATCATACAGCGTAACATGCGGGCCTCATCACCGGAACGACTGATCGGTCGGTTGGAAAATATGAACCTAATGACAATTTGGAGTAATTGGAATGTCTTCGAGATTTCGACTATTACGGTTTTCTTCGCGACTACTGATGTTCAACAAAATTTCAAGTAACGACCCTCTTTCAACATAGTATTGCGGTGATAAAAACTCAATCGTGGAATTGTGCTGACTTGAGAAATAATCGTTTCTTTTTTTTCAACGAAGTTGTCATGGCCAAGGAAAAACACCGATCCATATTGTCGCATGGTAAGAGGCTGCAGTTACGAGACTCTTCGCGGTTTAATTTATTTCACGCGCACGAGAGGAATTAAATTATCGAGTCATTGACGTCTCGGACTTAGCTCGGTGTATTAGGCGTTTCGATTCTTAGAAACCTGTAATGTCTATTTGCAAGGATGCTACTTCCTTAGTAATTTTTTAGGTAACCCTGAGATGCACCTCCCACTTGCTTTTCGTCGTGCGAAACCGATATATTTCGGATTTCGGTGGTATCTCGCTATCACGCAGGGTGACCACTATTAGGTAAAGCCTGGAAATGCAAGGGAAATTTTTCAAGTGTCAGCGGAGAAATACGAAATTTCACATCGAAAAAAGTGGGCAAACATTAATTTTTCGTGCATACCGACGAAGAAATTGATCGGTGAATATTCATTAATTTTTTTTTTTAATGAATAGAAAACAAACAAATTATTCAAGATCACGATGACAAATTTATTGTAACTATTATCAATCGGGTATACTAACCACCGTTGAATCGGCGAATATAGATAAACGCGGGAACTCGAGCTTACGAAAGTCGGAAAAGAGAGAAGAATTCGTAACAAATGTAAAACAAGAAGAAATTTTTCTCAATGAAAAATTATGAGGTTGAGGGAAGCTAAATAATGATTCTTATATTATCTTGCTTATTCCTTTCAAAGATATGATTTTTTTTCAAAGTAGCAGGTAATGAATAAAAATAAACATTAAATATTAAATAAAATTTCGAAATTATTAGAGAAATGTCAAGGATTTTTTTTCGCCCGATTTAGCGACCAGGTTACGATGATTAAGGGTGATATTGTTTTGTTTTTTTAAGGTTCGATACATAAATTTCGGGGGCAGGACGGGGGGGTGCAGGGGGAGAGGTAACGCGGTCTATTGTCCTTTTTTTTTAATGTAAAGAAATGAATAAGAAACTGAACTGACTGATTCGTCGTATCACCCTGTATTATCAGCACCGATAAATCGCCTCGCTTCTCGAGGGTATCGAGGGACATTGAGCCATTAACCGATCATCGATTAAATCACCGAATAATTGGCGTAAGGTTATTCGGCATCGCAGAGATTATGACTCCGAGTTTTTCACGATCGCGCTCTTGCCACGATCCTTATCACACCTTTCCGATGTATGTTACGCCGTTGACCCTCGAAGTTATGTTTTACCCATAAAATATTACGGTTAATTATACCACGGATGTATCTCGGAGAGAAGGGGAAGCGAATTTCTTCACTTGACTAAATAAAGTAACAGCGTCGTGGGAACATCGTGGTCGAAGAGTGGCAATCAACGACGCGCGTTGGCGATCGACCTCGACCAGTCTCTCTTCCCGATAACGTAGTCAACTCCCAAACGAAATAAAAAATAAAAATCGGCTTCTCTCTAGTGAGACGTTCGCCTTGTCGAGTAACCGGTGTCTCTCTCTCTCTCTCTCTTTCTCCGCTCGTTCGCCGAAAATTTATTTTTCGAACAGTTAAGCCAAGGCTTCATCGTCGATTATTTCTCGTTTATAACGAAAGAAATTTTTTTTCCGCACGAGATATCTCATAGCTGGACGTACGAATCTTTTAATAGGACCATTAATTTGCTCAGCTTAAGATGTGGTAAGCCGCACCTGAGAGAGTTCAAGAAAAACAAAAGTTGTGTACGCAAGTAAAACCTGCGTAAAATAACCGTGATAAAAATCAACGGGGTCTTCGGGTCTGCGAGCGGATGAGTCCTCGCGGATTACCTCTTGTTCTTTTCGAGTGTGTCTGCGTGTCTCGCTAGAAGCCTTCGGGGCAATAAAAAAATTGCCTTCGATTCGTGAGAGACCTTCTACGGTACGAGACCGAACATTCGAGCGACCTCGCGCTGCAGCAAATTTTACGAGACAGGAAACCTCCGATAGATTCACGGACGAATTATAGACAGGGCGATAAAAATAGGGTTGCAGAAGCTGACGCGAAGATAGTGCAATGGGAAGTAATCGAATCGACACTGGTCACAAAATTGCATCCGGCGGAATTCAATAGTAATAATCTCGATTACTAAGCTTTTAAAAAAATAATTATCGAAAAAAAAACGTGGTTTTTCGTGAATATAAAGTCACAAATCGATCTGACTGACTCTAATCGAAAACGGCGATCGTTTTTCTTCCGTTGTATAGAGGCATACTTGCACTGTACGATGAATCCCTCGAGGTCGATTAGCGTTGTTCCATTTGAATTTACAACGAATCCTCGGCGGATGTGCGCGTTCACGTATGAATAGTAAGGCCAATGGACGTTATTCTTCCTACCGACTCGAACTTCCGACATCGCGACTATAATACATCACTATCAAATATCTCATAAAGAGCCGGGTTGCCAGGAAGAGCTCATAACTTATCCGGAAAAACGTGTATTTGCCGGTGACTTCTGACGAGAGATCTGCGGCGAACAATAACAGATTTTTCTATTCCACATTCGACAAGAAACTTTTATCTTATGTTATTTTTTTTTTACCGTTTTTATTCCAAATCCTGAATTTTTAAACATACATTTACTACACGTACATATAGCGTTTACAGAATAACTACTGAAATCAATTTTTTGTTATTTATCAGTATAGAATACAGTTGATTTGGGAAACCTCGTATTTATACAGTTCGACAATTATTCTTTTTTCCCAAAGTCTCGAACACTGCGTTTTTTTTCACACTTACCAGAGATTTCACGGAATTATGATAGCGAAAAATTGTAGCTTTATATGTACGTGAAACAATTCGGCCAATCGCTTCAGCGTCAAAAGTTTCCACGGCAGCGGCGTGAAATGCGTTTATTGGAAATCGTCGTGTCCGATTAGCAACGTGTCATCAGCAGGTACCGTCATGGAGATACGCCAATTCTGTGAAAGCAAAAAAAGTAAAGCACCTGAAGGATCGAGCGAGTGGCTGAGATATCGAGAAAAGCAATCCTAAAGTAAATAATTCCTCGACGTTCGCCGCAACTGTGATTTTAATGGGCAACGAACAAATATTAACCGGAGTCCGCAGTAATGAGGGTGCCGAGCGTCCGAGATGGATTTTCCATAGGCAACCTACTTTTACTCTCGCGAAGAGGGCTAGAGTAAAAGTATCACGAATCTATTCGTGCATATATAGACCAAAGGATTTCAGAATTATGAGTACATCAACAGCGTTTAGACTGTCGTCGGTTTCTCATTTAACGTTTAAGAACCTTCGTTCGACAGCGTTGAATGAGCTTGAAACGACTTTGCGAAAGTTTATAAGTGCTTGTCCGTAGCTAGCCAATGGGAACGCGGAGAAAAGATATTATTTCCGAACTCGCGAATAACGAACGTTGCGAAAAAAAATGGCCTATGATAATAAGCAGGTATTTATCGAAGGGAATCTTCCGTAGCGGGAGATAATCTCTTACTTTTATCCGGAGAACGTCGTTTCACACACCAGAGGGCTTCTGGGCTGACGTACGTGACGCCGTCGGTTCCGCAAACCGGAAACCGTCCTTCCTCCTCGGGTACCGAGGCGCATGGGTTGTCATCCGGTCCTGCGCACGCTTGCCGGTGCTTCAGATGCAGATCTGTACATTTTTCATTTCTTTTGAAACAAGTCTTCTTCGATACACCGTTCACCTACTTGTTTTGTTATTCGTTATACGCAAGTCAGCGCGTAACGCTTCAAGTTGATTTTGATTTCACGCTACAAACTTTTTTTTTTTTTGAGATCGCCGTAAATTCGTACCAAATGACACGGCATGATTTAGCGGTTTAGACGGAAAAAGATAATTCGAATAATTGAGAGTAAGTGCAATGAGAGAGAAGCTAATTTAAAAAATATTCTCTAGTACATTTGTTGTGAAGACTCTGGCAATGAATATGGTGAACACTCTTGTACGTCCGGCCATCATTTCCGCAGACCTCGTCTTCAATTGTAAAATCATCGTTCACATATTCACCGTTGACACGGCTACTGTTTGTGTGTGCTACGATACAGGCATCGTGGGAAACGGTTCCGCACTCGTGATTGCTGAGAACACCAAGGTCTTACACGAAGAAAAAAAAACCCAAAAATTAACCAGAACAAAAATAATAAATCATAGATATGGAGGAGTCGTCATATCGTGAACTTGTTTGTAGACTCACGGGGCTTGTAGCAGAGAAACACAAAGGGATTATGATAAGTAACGTTATCAGAAGCGCAGAGAGGATTCCACTCGTATCTGTGTTTCGCTATGTTACAAACTTCCGCTCCCGAACCGTAAAGCTTGTAAACCATGTTCACCCGGCATCCACCATCGTGCATGACTCTCAAATCTGGAGAATGATAACGTCTCATAACACGAAAAAATAACGCAACTATCAGATAATTTATTTACTCAGAAGTGTTCTCGTTTTTACTCACCGGTATTGTTCTTCTGCAGGCATTTGAGCTGGCCGATATTTTGATACGTGTAACCGTTGCTCCCACAAACTGGATTTAAGCCGTAAACTTCGACACCGAGGCGTTCACAGTAATCAGGAGTCATGCAGTCGCCCGATGATTGCACCGTTAGATCTTCGAGTAATTACGAGTCAAATCCATTGAAGTTATGGAAGTGAATTTCTGGCAGACGCCTCCATGGAACGGCAACCCGCTGTCCATATAATCGTGTCGATACTTACTCAAGGAGTTTACGTGATTGTGACAGAGCAGCGATTCGACGTTCGACCAAGATTGATTGTCACTTCCGCATACAGGCTTGTAAATGGGATTCAGCTCGCAATGATCCTGCCCACTTCGGCACTTTCCATGATACAACGTGCCGACTGCAAATACCACGAAGATACAATCTCTTCCCGATTAACTATCTGAACTTTTTTTTTTTTCATTGTATTTCATAGTCATTATTCGCGAGCTCACCGTCTCCCGATCCGTGATGATTTGTGCAGTCCAAGAACAAACTATTGGAATAAGTTTCGCCATCCGTGCCGCAAATTTCACCACCGTATAGTTTCGTATCGTTGAAGATTGAACAATCCTCGTAGAAATGTATTTTCTGCTCGCGCGTCAGTTGTGCGGAAGCGATTGTAAATACCAATAATATTAATGGAATTGAGGAGTGTATTAAAGAATTCGTTATAAAACAATTACTGTTACATGTCATTGTTATGCAATCAATATTTTTATATTTATGGATTGTAATACGCGCTGACGGCTAACGACAAAGAAACATTTTCTCGATGGCAGTAGCACTGCCTTTTATACGAATTTTTCGGGTGGGGTGAAGAATGTTTAACTAATAACGTATCGCTTCTGCGAAAATAGATGTCTTTTGGTTTCATTGTCATACCTTCTTTTATTGTGACGAACAGACCGGCGAGAATTGCCGAACGTATATCGCGTACGTGTCTTTAAAGCTCAACAATACAATTGATAAGTTCGATCATTTGTTTCAACACGGATACGGATACACAAAAGCGTTACATCTAAAAGTTCGTAACATTATTATTCAAGAACGTTAAAATGTTCCCGAAAAATGAAATAAATATAAATGGAATACAATACAATGAATATTACATCGTAATTATTATAATTAGAATAATGGCCCTCGACGCAATTCGAAATCGCCGCGCTTTCGCAATAGTGTACAACCCGCGTCTGTTTACCGGTTATTTGACGCACAATCTGAGCAGCCATTGGCTGCTGCAACAAAAAACAATCGAGCTTCGGATGTACTTGCGCATTGAATTATTAATAGCTTCTAGGATTGTTTAACAATGTTACGTTTTTGATAATAGTCATGAAATCTAATATATCGTGTGGCGAATGCATGGAGAATTTCAAGAATTAACAAAAAAATCCTATACATGCGCGCGCGCCATGTTCCTCTGAGACATCTCAAATCAGCCACGTCCTTACTTCATGGCGGCGGTATCTTGTTTGGATCTGGTGAAGCGTTTATTTGTCACCTTATCTCACCAACTAAACTGCATTGGATAATTGACGAAAGATTGCAAAATGGTGAGTTAACGATCTCCTAACGATTATTTGTCCCGATGCGTAAATTAGGCCACCGGTACACCCGGCTTTCCTTCTTACTGCGATGACGATACCATCATCCGCCTTTCGTACACGTCAAAAACTCCACCTGCGATAGTCATACACATGTTTTTCATTTCATTATACCGGACTGATAGAATTCTCGTTACAAAACTATTTCGATTATACATAAGCTTTATCGATGAATTGCTGCAGATTTTGCGATCCGCTAAACATATGTCCATAGATTTTTCCAGTGAATCCCTGTCTCATGACTTTATGATTGTTGCATCACGATTTACCGACATTAACCGCAATGATTATTTCAGCCACTGCGACTGGATATAAAGCGCAAGCTGACTGCAAGGTCCGACAGAGTAAAGAGTGTAGATCTGCATCCGACCGAACCATGGATGCTATGTTCGCTCTACCAAGGCCACGTCAACATCTGGAATCACGACGCTCAGACTTTGGTGAAAACTTTCGAAGTATGCGATCTACCTGTCAGAGCAGCAAAATTTGTACCCCGCAAAAATTGGGTTGTAACAGGCTCGGACGATATGCAAGTCCGAGTCTTCAATTACAATACCCTGGAAAGGGTTCATTCCTTCGAGGCTCACAGTGATTATGTGAGATGCATCGCCGTACATCCTACCCAACCTTTCATACTTACCAGCAGCGGTATGTATCTGTTCTTCACGTTTATCCACATTGATTTATATTCAAGTACAAATTTATTTCGTTTAACTTCATGCGCATATAATGCCCGATCGGACGTGAAAGATTGCAAATTGTAATTCACTTTTCATCTTTTGGAATAGACGACATGCTCATTAAACTGTGGAACTGGGAAAAATCTTGGCGCTGCCAGCAGGTGTTTGACGGTCATACACACTACGTGATGCAGATAGTATTCAATCCTAAGGACAACAACACGTTTGCCAGTGCTTCTCTGGATAGAACTGTAAAAGTTTGGCAGCTCGGCTCCTCCACAGCCAATTTTACTCTGGAGGGTCATGAGAAGGGCGTCAACTGCGTGGATTACTATCATGGCGGCGACAAGCCCTATCTCATATCTGGCGCTGATGACAAATACGTAAAGATCTGGGATTATCAGAACAAAACATGTGTGCAGACTCTCGAGGGTCACACGCAAAACATCTCGGCAGTATGTTTTCATCCTGAGCTGCCGATAGTTCTCACAGGTTCTGAGGACGGCACTGTGAGAGTTTGGCACGCCGGAACTTACAGGCTCGAATGTTCGCTTAATTATGGATTTGAGAGAGTCTGGACCATTGCGACTATGCGAGGTTCCAACAACGTTGCGGTTGGTTATGACGAGGGCAGCGTTATGGTAAAAGTTGGCCGCGAAGAACCAGCTGTCTCGATGGATTCTATGGGTGGGAAGATAGTTTGGGCACGACACAGCGAGATTCAGCAAGTTAATCTCAAAGCTCTCGGTGAGGAAGCGCAGGATGGTGAACGCCTACCGTTAGCCGTCAAAGATATGGGAGCTTGTGAAATTTATCCGCAAACTATTCAGCACAATCCAAATGGAAGATTTCTGGTTGTGTGTGGCGATGGAGAATATATAATCTACACTTCGATGGCACTGAGAAACAAAGCGTTCGGCCAAGCTCTGGAATTCGTGTGGGCATCGGATTCTAGTCAATACGCGGTGAGACAAAGCTCGTCGACGGTCAAGGTTTTCAAGAACTTCAAAGAAAAGAATAGTCTCAAACCAGATTTTGGAGTAGATGGTAAGATTGGCAGAGTATCAACAATGATTAATCTATGCTTGCAAATTTATAAGCCTGGAGAACTTATGTGAATGGTCTTTGTTCTTCTAGCAATCTTTGGAGGATTCATGCTCGGCGTTTCCTCTGGGTCTGGTCTCTCGTTCTTTGATTGGGAAACCCTAAAACTCGTCCGACGTATCGATATTCAACCTACGCACGTTTATTGGGCAGAGAATGCGTCGCTGATTGCCCTCGCTACGGCTGATCAGTATTTCATTCTCAAATATCATTCCGATGCTGTGGCGAACGCCTCAGAAAATGCTGAGGACATCGAAGATGCATTCGAGGTGATTACCAACTGCATCTTTATTCCATTCTTAAACAGCTCAATGAATCTGTTTGATAATTTTTTTAAATACGTAAAAATATTCTTTTCCAGATGGTGGCGGAGATGAGCGAAGTCGTAAAAACCGGTCTGTGGGTCGGCGATTGTTTCATATACACGAACAGTGTAAACAGGATAAATTACTTCGTCGGTGGCGAGATTGTTACAGTGTCGCATCTCGATAGACCAATGTATTTGCTCGGTTACGTGCCACGTGACAACAGATTGTACCTCTGCGACAAAGAGCTCGCCATCGTCTCGTATTCGTTGTTGCTGTCCGTTCTTGAATATCAGACTGCTGTGATGAGGAAAGATTTCGAAACGGCTGATCGTGTTTTGCCGACGGTGCCTAAAGAACATCGCACACGGGTCGCCCATTTCTTGGAGAAACAGGTATAATATTGAGCTTTTAGAAAAATCTTCATATTGTCGTACTGATATACTGACGATCTTCTCGTTTTTTGCAGGGTTTTAAAAAACAAGCTCTTGAAGTATCGGCTGATCCTGAGCACAGATTTGAACTGGCTCTCGCTCTCGGTGATCTAACAACAGCGCACACTCTCGCGAACGAGGCGAACAGTCAACAGAAGTGGCGTCAGCTCGCTGCTTTGGCAACGCAAAAGGGTAAACTTCGTTTAGCACAAGAGTGCCTGCATCACGCCCAAGATTTCGGTGGTCTCTTGCTGCTGGCCACAAGTACCGGGAACGCCGGTATGATTGAAAAATTAGGACAAGCAGCTGACGACTCCGGCAAAAACAATATATCCTTTCTGTCAAATTTTCTTCTCGGCGACGTTGACAAGTGTCTCGAGATATTGATAAAGACCGACAGAGTACCAGAAGCTGCATTTTTCGCACGTGCATACGCACCGAGTAAAATATCTTACGTCGTCAAATTGTGGAAAGAAAAATTATCAGCCGTCAGCGAAAAAGCTGGACAGAGTTTGGCGGATCCCGAACAATATGAAAATTTGTTCCCCGGCTACAGGGAAGCTCTGCGAGTCGAGCAGTTTTTGCGCGCGGACAACAAGACGAAGATTCCAGCTTCGGACTTTCCCACGATGCGGGTGAGTTTGTTTTTTACGTAAGCACGTTCGACGAATACAGAGAGGAAGGAGCCGGTTCGGTTGGGTATAACTCACCGTTGATGTACTCGATAGGGCCTCGATGATTGAGTTGTAACAACATATTTATCAGGAAGTTAATTCGCGCATGTTCGATCCAGTTGCAACAAATACATTTTCGATTTATTACCGATAAATAATGATTTATTTTGGCTCCGAAAGCATACAGAGGATATATAGAAAAGTAGCTCGAAAAAATTAGCTGCAGATCGATTCCCTAATAACATAGTTTCATTGGTATCATTTGATAACTCGATAGAATTTATAATTCCCCGTTCCGTTTGTCGTGACCGTTTCTGATAACGAATGGGGCAAAGGGGGGAACAATTTTTGCGGTGAGGGGCGTGATTGACGCCGCGCCAGCAATGAATCTTGACTCGCACGAGCAACGTTCGAAAAGGATGTCACGGAGCAAGCTCCGCCGACCTGTTTTATGGTGATTGCGCAACAATAAACTGATATTGTATTTATGTTGTGCAAATCATCGCTGTGAGACTAATCCATTACACGAACCAATCAACCTCCAATCTCTGGCTATAAATGCGAGTAACAATAATAATCCGCACCACAGGAGCATTAAACAATATTTTTATTATGGCCACTCATAACCACATTGTACAGCGTTAGGAGCATATGAATTGCTGCAGTCAGTAATAAAAACAGTAATGCTTTTTTTCAAAGGTGCACATACTTCATAGTTCATAGAAAACGGAATTCCACTATATGCATGTATACTGATCGACTCAGCGCAATCCTATTTCCGTGCCGTAACGAATGCTCATGCCTGGTTGAAAAAAATGCTGCGAAAAAAGAAACTGAACACATTTTTTTTTGTATATTTTCTTTGTACACATCATTGTCTATTTGTAGCCAAACACCGAGAGAAAACCTGTAGAAGAGATGCTCGCTGCCGAACAATCGGGCAGATTTGTTTCCACTGACGCTCCGTGTCCGGGAGTGACCAGTGCCTCGTTAAATCCTACAACTGAAATATTGGCAAACAGATTGCTAGACTTGGGTATCAATCAATCGGCTTCGTCAGCAGCGTCAAAAACAACTGTCGCCGAAAAATTATCAAAACCCCGAAGTACTTCGAGACCTCTAACGATGGACGAGGATGACCTGGAATTAGATCTCGATCTCGACGAGAATATCGACACTACCGTAAGTTGTTCGTAGCAATCTCATTGTCCATCCGAATTCTGTCAATCTTTGCTCATTATTTTCCGTTTGCATGCTCTCATGAAAGACCGCCCTGAAGTGAAAGTAAGTTGTTAGACGAATAGCGTCGCATTTCCTGAAAAACTCAACATCCAAGCTAATTTTAATTTTCCATCGATATCAGTTGATAACGTGGCTGAGAGATTTTTTCGGCAGTACGGAATCACGGCTCCAACACTGCTACAAGCACGTAATTAGAAGAAACCGTGAACCACGAACTGGGGTAGGACGGGCGCTGGCAATTAGCCTTAATGCCCTTTAACCAGTACAATATTGTGGTAACTCTAGACGGGTATTAAATTTCGAAAATAGACCTTAACGATCGGAGGGTGCACGAGGTGTACCCCGTACTCATAACGTGCGTTTGGCCTCTCACGACAATACACGCTAGACGAATGGGGTAAACCAATAAATAACTAAATACTATATCGCGTATATAAAATATTGATGCACGTCAGATACGGTTAAGAAAAATACAAACTTTTTTTGTATTTTTGTATCTATTTGATTATTGCATCAGGGTAGGAAACTCCTATTTCCGATGTGATTTTTTTGTCCAATGAGCAAATTTACTTGATAAATAACTGAAGAACGGAAGGACAAGAGAGGCCAAGGCCTAACCATACGTGGGTCTCGTAAGAGCAAGGTATCCCGTGTTACGACGTCGGACGTCGGGTTCGGATTGTTATGGCAACAAGACTGTAAACAAAATGCAGCGTGACTGCTCGCGAGTAAACAGCCCGAGGGGGCTTGAAAAAGCTCGGGAAGCTGACCGCGTCGGTACGTTTTCCCCTTCGCCTCTGGTTACTCTCTCCTCCATTTGTATCGGTTACATGCTTCAACGGTAATGATCCCATATTAATTTTGACAGGTAAAAAAATCGGACACGCTTAAGGCTCGCCGTAGCGGCCGAATACTTATCGAAGTGATCGTACAAACGAGCGTTTTTCTATTATTTCAGGATGTAAATCTCGATGACGATCTTCTCGAAGAGGCTTAACCGAGCTTGATGGCGGGCCGCGCGCTGTCGAGAGGGAGATATGTTGGAAAACAAAAATCTCATTCTGCCGCCAGTAATTCCTGAACACGGCTAACGTCACACGAGTATTACGAGGAAATCGAGGGAGACGCAATTTACAATTTTTATCATTTTGATGAGAACAAGGTGGGATAGAGTGCTGATGAAACAGGAAGGAATAAAAAGTGTCGCCTTCCGCTTACGAATGTAACACTAAAGCCGATGTACTAAGGGTTAAATATATTGTTAATATAAATAAAGATGAACCGCCACATCGTCAAAGTTCTTCCTCTTGAGTTCATGTTATTTCGGACCGTCTAATACGTTCTAGCTGCCGTTTATTTTTCGCGAGTGTCATAGTCGTTCCGTTTTTTTTAATATTCTTTATTTCGTCGGTCTGGACTGAGTGCGCGGCAATAAATGTCACTCGACCACTAAAGCCACCCCAGTGATTTAGTTGCCGAGCCGGTTTAAAGTGTTGTGAGCACGTCAGCCTACCGTAACAGATACACCTGAACTGTTTGTTAAATAGTATTCTGTACGATTAACGTTGGCGTGTCTGTTTAGGAAACATCTTCGTCGTGTGCCCTCCCCTCGAGAGAGAGAGAGAGAGAGAGAGAAAAAAAGAGAAACATCGGCCTGTTTCTATATAGCATCTCCGTTGCAACGCGTTCACTTCGAGCTCTCGTCTTCGCGCAACGCGAGCACCGCGCGGACATTGGCCACACACTCCAGACTGCAGCTGGTCTTGTTCACACGATCCTCCGAACATGGGAACCAAAGCGTTTGCAATACGACACTTTTACAGAGACTCGATGTTCGTACTCGACCCAGTCGCGTAACTGTTTTCCATCTACCGGATTCACATACGAATTTACAATTTTCTTTATTTGAAAAATACAATACATGGACGTAAATAGAAGTAAATTTTACATTTTTTTATTTAATCCTGTGAATGATCATGAATGTAATTATAACTTACTAATATTCTTTTAACAATGAGTTTCAGGACCGCTATTCAATTCAACCGATCCGTGATGGCAGACACAAAGCTCCGTATTTTCGGAGTAACGGAATACTCGGAGTGTCGACGGCGCTGTATATAAATATACCATTTCTCGAGTTCGATGCAGAACTCTGGTATACGAGGCGAGCCGTCGGGCGAGCGTCGACGTTACTCCTGTCAGCACTTTTGAACCTCTCAGCTTCGAGGCACGTGCCGGCGTCGATGATCTCTCGAAAAACTACTACGACTCTGGCCTATCACAACGTTCTCCCCTTCGTCTCACCGAAAAAATAAGGAAGCGCTGAAATCCGACGAACAGATATATCAGAGGCAAATGAGTCATTAGCCAAATGATTTTATAAATCGAGCATCGAGAACCTTAATTCGCGAATTTGAAGACGCTGACACGGCATTAAGTGTCGTTGTACAGGCAAAGTCCACGGGAAAGGAAGATGCTAATAACTGCCAACTAGAGTCTGTACGAGCGCGTTAATTGCTCGTGAAATGCATGGATTACGAATGCTTGAAGAAGCGAGAGTAGCGTTTAAACGCGCAGTGAGTGCACTTCGTTAACAAGATAGAGGGCTTCTCCAAAGGCGGTGCAGCGATCTACGCTGCTTTCTACCCACGCTCGAATTTATACGGCACTCGTCGCGAACGACAAGTGGTGCGCCACCGTGTCGGCCAAAAAACAAACGTTACGTTCTGCAAAACGCACGATGGTTCTATCCCGCCTAAAAGAAAAACCGATGAACGATACACAGCGAGAAACAGAATCCGACGAGTTCTCTCTCGCACTCCTTCTCTCTTGGATTTCGAAAATAGAAATAGCCGGCATGCTGCCGTGACACTCGGCTACAAATTGTCCGCGTCATTGCTCGCCGGTTCTTGTGTGTTGCCGCATCCGCAGGGAACTTTGAGATCCTCTCCAGGGAAAAAGGTGCGGCTGGTAGAAACCGGAGAAACAGAGTACGCGTGAGGGTCTGGCATAATTAACTGATTGTATGTAACACGCGAGGCGTCGAGTGAATAGTCAGAGTGTTAAAGACTGCGGATCGGTGACGAGAGCGAAGATATGAATCACTGCTGACACTAAAATGAACCTTTGTCTTCCGACAAAGAGTTGAGAAACTATAGTCGATTTTCGAGTCGATCAGTTCTCATTCATTCACGGTTCTCTCGTGAGGATCCGTTGGTATTATAAATAATTATTGTTTATCCAGTCGAGTATGTTACGATACACGAAATACGAGAGCCTGCGATTAAAGAGAGGCTTTGACAAAGAATTGCTTATTATACGTATAATATATATATATGTGTATGTATATATATATATATATATATATATATATGGGAATTTTCTGTCTCTATCTCGAAGCTAGACGAAATTATAGTTATGACATCCGTACCCACCGGCAAGCGTGGACCGAACGAGCTTCCTGCCCTGAACTCTCGCCGCCCCAGTTATATTATAATATACGTCCGCGTACACCGTCCCAGAGCTCTCCGGAAAACGACCCAACACCCAAGAGTGCTTCTGTTATTCGGCTCGCGGGTTATTTATGTCCGATTTTATGGCAGAGTTAACCGAGCAGAGAACAGAGAAGTCTCTGTTGCGTGTGAGGATTCTGTTCGGGTCGATGCTAACGAGAGAGAATGGAGAGCCCTTGTGCACCCCCTTTCGGGCAACCCTGTAAGACAATCGAAAAAATGATCGCCACGATCAATGTCAGGTGAAAAATGTCAAATTTTGGTTGTACGGCAGCACTCGATTTCTATTCTAAAATACAACAACAACACCAACAAAAAAAACCAATAACGTTTAGAAAGAAGACAGATTTTCTCGAAGGATTCAATTATTCCAAGATGTTCCGGCGGGCCTAACAGCACGTGTGGAATCCGGAGACACGCTGCTTAATAGTCGGCTAAGCGTTTGGGACGTTCTGTTGCATGTCGCTATACGTCACCCTCCCTTACTCTCTGCTTTCGTCTCATTCCCGCAGTACAATGTACGCGTATCCGCGCAGTCAATTATTTTCGCCACATCTATATCGATCACGAATTATTCTTTAAGAATTTTTTCTCCATGCTCAACAAGAAAGCTCGTGACTTTTTGTCCTCGAGAAAAATCGGAAAAAAAAATGCAACTCAGTCGATCGGTTCGTTAATAAAGTCCACAGTTACCACAGTATACGACAAGTCGAGCGGAAATCTTGGCTTTGAATAAAAGAAGAGATGAGTTTACCGTGCGATATCTACTAGTAAACTGTCGTCGTCGTGAATTCTCACTCAGCTGTCGCGCATCATTCACGCTCTCACGACTCCGTCGTATTTTACACGCTCTTCGCCCGAAATCATCCCGTTCTAATTCTGTTGCCACTACGGCCACCGGGTGAGAATCGTGTTGGCGTATATGCACTCCTCCCCTCTTTACTCACCATCAAATGTACCATCTTTGTGGACGAAAAAAAAAGCTTTCACTGCTTTTTGTAAGAGACTGAAGAAATCTGCATTCTTTTCCTACAGATTTATTCGATCGGCATCGCGACACCTTCCAATTCTGTGGGCGTGAAGGAAGATAACGATCCGAATTCTCTCATCCTATGGAAGTTGTCTCCGGTCCAGAAATATCTGTTTCACCTGTCGAAACGAGCCAATGAAAGCGTAGCTGGGTTTCCCCTTCTATAAATCGATGAAGCGCCGGCGCTTGGATTCTATTAACGGTTCCATCCAATCATGCTATATTAACAGAGAAAACATCCCGCTAACACTCCACACTCTCCGCTGGAAGTTGGGATAAACAAATATTTTCTACGAGTTGTGGAAACAAGTTGAATAATCGAATATATATGTGCTCTGAATTATAATCCATCAAAGTGTATGATCAAGTGTGAGAGCCACTGCAGCGTGGGTGGAGCTCTCCATCGTGATAAAGTTACTGCACCCCTTCTTCCTTCAACTAAACTCTCTCCCTCCACGCTTTTGAACCGCGTGTATATCGCGTACTCGTACGAATAAGCTGACCAACGAGCTTACTGTTCACAGTTGCAAGATTCATTCAACTCTCCACGGGGCTCCAATCGAGAACTCAAACTCGTCGTCACTCTCGTATCACCATTTTTATTTACGTTACATATCCGACAATAAGTAAACCCTCGACGTTCCAAAATCTTAAATTTGATGGATCATAATTTTTTTCTTCACACTGGAATCTCCAGGAGACTGCATTCTTCGCGAAATTATCGCACACGTTTTTACTTTCGTACGTGACGTATCTGAGATTCTTTTTCGTCTTATATATTTTTTCTTCATTTTATACAGATTATCACGAAATGCGAGTGATGTCAGTTCGAGTCTGCGACCGTTCGTTATTCGCTCCAGCACGGATGGTTCGCTTGGTAAAGAAAATGTAAGGAAAGGATTCGATAATGATCACACGGTAAATATCGACGATAAATAACTGTACTTTATTCGATACTCTTAAGTAACTATCCTTACATATACGTCAGCGTCGACACATCGTATCTCGTACCATTTGTATCTCGATTGAATTTTATAACGGAATCATGAGAACACGATATACAAACGATATCGATTACGCTACATTTTACAGTAAACTCTCGTGACGATTACGATGTTACATGACCGATAATTACATTTACATCGACGTTGGCATCACAATTAATTTCAATATTCAACGATGTTTTATTTATATTTCATAATCTTACTGTTCGATTCATTCTGTCAATTTCTCTCTCGACATCGCCTTAATTTATTCTTACGAATGTTATTGATTAATCTAGATGATTCTAATAAATCGTGAAACGATGAGAATAATCGACGAAGAATTTCACCGATAAGATCCGCGCTTTTCATTACGTATAGAACACGGTAGACTGTCCGATTACGTCTCGTTCCGGGGTTCGCATTGACCAAGCCAAACTAATGCACGTGTCCGTGCCGCGACGCGATCCGTCCGCTTCGAGTCCGGCAGCGAACATCGATACGTTCGTCCCGCATCGGCGAAAAGCCGATTCGTAAAACAACACACCGCAGCCGACGGCGGAAGGATTCACATGTAACATTTCGAACGAGCCTGAAACTCGACGCTCGGAAAACCCGACGAAGAGATGCTCGACGAAGTCGTGGAACCGACCATTCCGCTACCGACGCTGCTCATCGTTGTGACGCCGCTTCCCCCGGTAAGCGGCGAACTTCCCGGTTCCTCCTTGACGTTAAGCACTGCAAGATAAATGAAAAAATTTCGTTTTTATGTTCGTTCAGGCATCGTGAGAAATTGCAGCGAATACAAAATTCGAGTCTCCAAAAAGCCAGGAGAGAAAAATCGTGTACGACGATGGAGTAAACAGGCGAGTCTTACTGTCCGGCCAATAAGTACATCTTCCGGACATCGGATCGGTGAACATTCCACCATCGTGTCGCCTTCCGCAGGTCGTGAAACTACTGCCGAACGTACCGCTGCCCATGGAACCTGGCGAACCTGAGTTACCGCCTGGAACATCGAGATAATTGCCTTGAAACGCTTCGGCTGAACGTCTACCCGATTTTTATTTCTAACTGTCTCGACTAGAGGATTAATATTTGAGACTCACTCAGAGACGTTCCAAGCTGACCGTAACCGTTCATCGTCGGTATTTGCATAGATTGCTGAAGTTGTGGCTGCGATAGACGCACGAAATTTCATAAAAATAAATATCACGGATATCTGAGAAATTCGTATGTTAAGTTCCGTCGACTTACCGCTTGACAGTGGCTGTAGGAAAGTTGAGGCTGCGGGAGACTCCACGAGCTGCAACGCAATATCGAGATAATTACGACTCGATGACGGAAATTTTTGTTGAAATTACGGATAATATTGAACAATAATTCTTATCGTACCTCGCGTCGTATCTCGAGTAACCCGTGGGTGCGTACGAGGGTGGTGAGTGGGCGAAGAGATTTCTGGACGGTCCGAAATGTACGTGAGAAGCTGGAAAGGGCTCGCGGAAACGTGATTTCTGATAGGACGCGTTTCTGTAAGGACGCTTCATGCGTCGGCGTCTTTTGTAATTGCCGTTTTCAAACATGTCCTCGTATCCGTCTTCTGAAATTCAAAAAGAGACAAAAAAAATCATATTAATACTCGTCGTTCATATTTATTCCTCGCCGTACGAACGACGGATAACAGCGTAAAGAGAACGATTACCGAGCTTCCAAAAGTTTCCTTTTCCCTCGCCGCCGCCTTCCCTCGGTACCTTCGCGAAGCACTCGTTCAACGATAAATTGTGCCTTATAGAATTTTGCCATCCTTTCGTGTTCTCTTGAAAATAGGGAAACTTCGCTTTTATGTAAGCATAAATTTCTCTGAGGGTGGCTCTCTTGTGAGTGCTGTGATTGATCGCCATCGTTATCAGAGCTACATAGCTGAAGGGTGGCTTTCCCGTGGTGGAACGCGCCGTAGCAGCCGCAGCCTCCACCGCTGTCGATGACGATGACGTTGATCCGTTGGAAACGGAAATCTTGGTGTGCGCGGCTTCCGGCGCCGCGTTCGGTACCGACGGTGCTCCGGGCGTCGATGGATTGCTGTTTGTCGAACTGTGAAGATTCACGGATGGGGAACCATCCTTGTCCTCAAGACTGTGTTGCTGAAGCTGATGCTGCTGCTGCTGCTGAGGAGGAGGATGATGGGGATGATGCTGATGATGATGATGATGGGGAGTCGCCTGTAAGGAACTCGTCGTGTGCATCGACACCACGGAACTCGGACTGTGGTGATCTCCGAGATGGGAGTGATGATGAAGACAGCTATCTCTCATCAATTGATGGGAGTTCAAGGAACGCGCCAGACTCCCACCGGAAGTGTCGAGATCCTTGGGAGAAGCGCTCGTACTGCTCATGCAACTCGATGGTAAATCCGATACGAAATTGCTCACTGAAAGACAAAATATCAACATAAACATTTTCACAATCCTTATCGGTCTGGTAACAGAGTGGAACGTAAATTATGACCTAAAATTCGAATGACCGAACAGAAGTTGTTTGTCGAGAGATTCATTTACGTATGATATAACCTTTTGATATGTGTTACTGTTGCTTTTCCAATGAAACAAGCGAAAGCCAGCGATGCCCCAGTTTTACCATTTTCAAGGTTGAAAATAATTTCCCGCTTTTGTTCCAATGTCAGTACGCGTAGTTTACGTTTAGAATACGAAGCACCGAGTGTTTAACTCTTTTCATAAAACACGCACTCGAATGTAAAACGAACGGTAATAACGAAAAAGCGAGCTCGATACAACGCGCAACAATGTAACGACAGAGTCATTTGGAAAGCCCGGAAATTCGTATCGACCGCATGTGTTTTTGAATGATCGGCACTCGGATAAAATGATCGTTCGGAACGTTTTGGATAATTGACGATCGGATAATCGGCGTTCCACCGTATTGGCAAACCGCAATAGCAAACATTGTTTCCTGCGCGAGGAAGAAATAACAACGTCATAACAATCGCATCGAGCTTCCCTCCCAAGAACTTAAAACAATGCCGCGACTCGGGTAGCCGCCAAACAGAGAATTCAATGAAGAAATCCTGAGAAGGGAACGAACGGAGGAATATAGCGATCGGTAAGGACGATCGATCGAATCGAGCCGGTGCGGTTGTTTCTCACCCGATGAACTTGTAGCGGCGCACAAAGAATCGTCGGGCATCGCGAAACGCTTCCAGGAAGTGAATCGAGGCGCAAACAATTGGGCGGTTAAGCGGAACGTCGTCGAGGAGGAATGTCGTCATAGGGGGACTCGAAATGGTCTCGGAACACTGCGGGGCCCACATCGAGGTGGAGACTCGTGGAGTCAACGAGGAGATGTTTGGGCCCGGATAGCCCGTTGCCTCTCGCGATAACGTACCGTTACGACGTACCGACTTCGACGGCAAAGACGGTGGAATTACGAGGTTGCTCCAGTTACCAGCGTCGAGAGATTAGAGACCTTTGTGAGATCCGAATCGAGGGGAGGGACGCACTAATTCATATATAACGCTCGAGTTTCGATTACCTCGACGCACGCTGCAGCACCCACGAATCTCTGTGTACTCATATAAATCGACGGCAAAAGTCGCGAGAACGGAAGAACCCGATCGTTTCGTAAACAAAACGTTTTATTTTGGTAACAGAGTCGGTAACCCTCCTCCGAGGTCCATGCATTCGAACTCCCGTAGTCACGTTCTATCGTACGAGAATCGAGACTTGTTGAGACTCTCGAGAACGGTGTAACAACGTACCGGACCGAGAAAAGTATTCGTGAACGTGCCTCGAGCTCGAAAATTGTTTCCGACGGGCAGAGCTGACGCAGTAGGAAAAGCAAAGGGTTGCCTCGAAGACCCAGAATTAACACCCGCACTTTCGAACTATCGTCTAATTGTTACGGGGAAACGTTTTCACAGAGCAGACATTGCTCGCATAGAGATTTCTATGAGGACAATCCTATCGACTGTTAATAATCTTTGGTCTTTCGGTGATTTCCGGAATTGCAACAAGTGGCACGATCGTGGCTTAACTTGGCGGGGTGGCAACCTAGCTGCATATTTTTACACCAGCCGTACGCTCACTTTGTGCTCAATTGCGAGCCTCGTACACGGGGTACGACAATCGTAAAATCGACCGACGAGGCGTGTAACTGCCTATGAAATTGCTTTATCCACATGCTTCTCGCTTCATCATTCGACGAAGAATCGAACATCACAAAGTCCCGCTCCTCTCTCCCTAAGTTATCCTTCTCTTTCTGTTTTTCTCTTATGTTTCGGTTACTACGTTTTTTTTTTTTTTTTGTTATATCGCTCCTGTCAAGAATCTCTCGGTCACTCGTGTATTCGAAGGCGCGTGGTTTCGTTCGTTCACAATATTGTTTTATAAACAGAGAAGAAATACCGCGGAACCCTCCTCACAATATATCGCAACATCGAGTTTCCTCGTTTCATCGTGAACCACCAAGGTGGAAGAAACTCGCTACCAAAATCTCGTTCTTTCTATAATTCTCTGTTCAAACAACTTCGTACCTGTTCGGTACGATCAATCGGCTGGACACTTTCCATTGGAACAGCCACGAGACAAACATATGAAAAAAATAAATAAATAAAAAAAAAGACTGTTATCATCTCGAGACGATTGAAAAACTGAATGGGGCGCAACGACGGAATAAATACGAATATAGCGAATAGCTGTATGTTTTTTGCGAGTAAATCTCTCGTTTTTCCTCGCTCCGTCAGGGTCATTACCAAGTTCATCGTCATCCGCGCGTATCCTTGTACCAACTTATACGTACAGCTGTGTTAAAATAGCTGCACAGAGAAGAAGTGTTTAACACGCATTCCAGAAACGCTGCAGCGGTTTCCACCTCGGGATCGAGGCATTCAGCGTCCGATAAGCGAAATACAATACGCTCGCTGGATGACATCATTCTCGAGTGAATAAAGCATGTGTGCTTCTGCGACGGATCCACGCGACGACGATCGTCGGCATTGCTCATTGTCGTTCGGGCGGGGGACTTCGAGTTGTAAACCGATTAACGCATCGTATGTTGAATTTTATTTTCCGTTACGATCACATCAAACAAACAAATTAACGTCGAAGTCAGCGGGATATCGCGGTCAGTGACAGATAATTTCGGTAATCGCAACGATTCGCACATCGTCATGGAAATTAATGTACACGAGGAGAATTTTTTCGATCGAGTCACCGAGTGTTTTTGAGAAATCGTAACGAGACTCTCGATTATTAGTTACGTCCGACGTTAACGCGAGAATCCAAAGAGATCTGATGGGGATCGGTGAGGGTGTCGCGTATCGGACGATCTCCAGTTGCAGTCAGGTGTGCATTGACGAACCTTTCGAGACGTTATCGTGATCTCATTGCTCTCCTCTACTGCTAACACTGGAGTTTCTCTGTCGAACGCTCTCTCTTTTTTTTTCTCCCTCTATGATAGTGTCGTACATTGAAATCGTGCGACGCATGTACGACTTCCGGTGCGCATTATGCGCGCATCACGCTGCACACACGCGCGCCAACTCCGTGCATGCACATAAGCAAAACACGTTGCATTTAGCAAAACACCCCGCTAACGAGAGTGTTCAAAGGCGTTGAATATGGCTCATTGTTTGCGTTACCTTCCGAGCTAAGACGTATCTACCACTTAAATCCCATTACCGATAAATTAATTATTTTTTCAATGGATTCGAATGTTCGCCGTTATACTTGAAATTAATTGATCGTACGATAAAGATGCGCATAAAAATAAAGTAGACTATTTTAAGAATTGTTTGTTTTCTTTTTTTTTCGTAATATCAAAGCATCCGCAGTGATGTCGAGAGATAAAACAAAGCAGGATCAAGTGGCAAGCGTCAAGTCCTCCGCGCTTCCAACTCCGATGTGCAACGGTGCCCGGCTTTCTCCCTTCCCCCTCGTTGCAGGGCACGTGCGCCCTAAGGAAGATACAATTAGCCATCCCGTTTCGTTACCTCGTTCGCTCATGGATACGTAACACGACTCCGTGTCCCTAAAAATAAACTATACACTGAAGGTACAACCCTCCGCGGCCCCTTTATCTTTCGCTCGATGCGATCGCGGCCGAGCGAATCTTCGAAAAGTTTATCTCATCGAGGGAATCCTCAATTTAAATCGATTGAAACAACAAAAAAATAATAACATTCTCCGTACAACTCTCACTTTCGCCGTTTTGCTTCAAAAGATTACCAGATACTTTGAATCATAAATGTGAAACCATTTGTTTACAAGTCTTGAATTTCGGAGAAGAAAAAAACGACGGAAGAAAAGTCGTACATCCTAGAATAAAAAAAAAATTAAATACTCAGCGTCCGCGTTGCCGACTCGAGCTGGTTACGATCGAGCCATCCGGCAAGCGGTAATTCTCCGCGAAAACGGAGGAGAGGAAAAAATCGTCGAGAAAGAGAAGCTATTCGGACGCACGGTGAAGCTGATTGTTTGACTTCGGTGAATAGTGAAACTGGGATATTTACCGTTACGCGTAGATGAGCTTCAACGTCCGTGATTTTACGGTGTAAAACAAGAAGAGCGATTCGCAGTGAGAGTCATACGTGGGACGGGGAACCCCCTAGCCCGAGTAGCGGCGAGAGGAACGAGGGCGGTTTGTTAGACTCATGGCTCATGCCTCGGGCCCTTATGGCTTATGGCTCATGACTCGGGATGGAAATACGACACCTCGCCGGCGGCGGCAACGACAACGCGCCAGCAGCATGAACAGGAATCGAGAACCTTGCAGCCTTCGTAGAACGATAGCTCTGCGGTCCCTGTATATACCTCCTCGATATTCTCTTCCTCATCCTCGTTTTACAATCTGGGATGCAAAATTTTCTCTTACCTCTCGGTATACCCAATACTCGTCAGTATTTTGATTCAGCTTCATATTTTCGCGAAAAAACATCCATCAGAAACACAAAAATAATGATTTTACATCATATTATTTACAAATTTGCTCCGCACCATTCGTATGATCGGTATTGGTAAACACCGGTAAATGGCTTATATTTTATTTTTTTATCGCATATCATATCCATATTTTTTGTATATATTTTATTTATTTTTCGTTCGCCGTATTCGAACGAGAGTGCCGGAACGTATTGCTGATGAGTAACGTGGAGAATTATTCATGTTAACAGTAAAAAATATATATTAAAAAAAATAAGAGTCATGTACGAGGCCGGTATGCCGGATGATAATTTCGTTATTCGCGGCGAGACGAGACAGGTCATACTCGGAGAGCTTTCGTACGTGGGGCAGAGGGTCATCTTAATCGCAGCGATAGCTCATCTCGCAGCTCGCTATCGTTCAGCGAAGTCCGATCGAGCCACCAACGTCTCGACCCCGTTCGCTGTGACGTATTTATTACGAATAAAATGAAAAAAAAAAAAAAAAAAAAAAAAACGCTACTTTGTCCGTCCCGGTTACTCCATAATCACTTTTTAAATCTGAGACACTCGACTACAAGTTTCACGGTAAATTTACTTCTGTAATGTATCAAGAATATTCTTATTATTTATATATGCAAATGATTATTATTATAATATTTTTTATGTCGATCCGAATTTACACTGAATCTATGTTTTGCACATTCGATAATTTATGCTTATTTGAGTTGACGAAATTCAGATACCAGAAATTAAAGTTTTTAGGAATGAATTGGAGACACACAACTCGAAAAATAAGGTTCTTAAAACCGAAAGCGATAAACATTGTTACACCTCGTATGACATCCAACAATAAAAGTGCCTTTGAGTTTCAATGAGTGTGCTATGTAAATATCCATTAGTATTGTTCTTTACTATTATGTAATATTATTCATCTGTACGTAAACATAAATAATTGTTTGATTGTCTCTGTTTTTTTTTTTGGCTCAACTGACTAGAGCCGCTTTACTCGAATTCCGTCCCCACTTTCCTTTTCCGTTGTGCGTTGTATCTCTCGATTCTTCGTCTTCGTCTTTCTCCACGTTTTGCTTGTCTTCGACAAGCTCGCCTTATCGTGTTTACTATATTGAATACGTTTGGCCTCTCGATCGAGCTTTCACAATGTTGTACATTCCGTATTGCCGCTGATTACTTTATAATGAACGGCGATGGCGGTGCCCGTTGAAATTTACCATGCAAATCATCCTTCCGAGACAATTGAAAAAGATTACAATTGGCGCGAGAGGCCCGGCCGATTAATCGTTTCGCCGTTCGTCGACTTCGTCGAAAACGTGATCTCTCGTTTATACATTCGTACCATTCGTCTCGCGACTTCAAATAATTATCGATTCTTGCTCCATTACAAGTTTGTACCAAACTCATAATCGTTCCAACGAAGTCTGCGCCGCGTCTATAACAACGTAATGGGCATTACCGATAGCGTATACTCATAGTTTTTTTACCATCTTATCAGCCGCGTATAGCTGTAATTGGCCCGAAACCGTGCCCTTGTTTACTACTCGTCTATTCATATGTGTGTATATATAATATGAAACGATACATATGTAAGCGACGCGCTACTATCGGATGCAAAGATTACGAATTCATTTCGTGGCCTGATTTTAAAATCAATAAACAATGTCACGGTTCTGTTCGACTTCATTATAAATTACTATATAAATTACGAACTTGCGGGTGCAGCTCGACAATAGCAGGAATGCGGTCCAATAATAATAATAATAATAATAATAATAAACCGGAAACATTGGTACTTCACTTTGGTTTCATTGGCCAACCGAGACTATTAATTTGTTATTTTAATTTGGCTACGAAATCGCGTTTATAATATTAATTTATCGGGGCTTTTAGAGTGACACTTGTGTGTATTAAAGCCTAGCAACGATGCGAACCAATAATTACCAGCTGTTCCCTTGGGTCATCCGTGGAGACACACGCGGCTTTCCCGCGGCGAACCGTTTTCGTTCGCGCGTGGAAACGACGACGTCGCGCTGTGAATCCCCGGGATTGCGAAGACGCGTGCGTCTCATCGCTTTAATATATCAGCGTAAAGCCCAGCCTCCAAGATTAGCGACCGTAATTCTCTCGCTTGCCTCTTCTCATATTAATTCGCTTTTTGTCTTCCACACTTGACTAAACGCTCTGAAAATTTTCACTCGGACCCCTCTACTCTGTAGCCGCTACTCGGCACTCCGCTAACCGTACCGTCTCGGACGATTATTATTTATTCACTGGCTTTTCTCTCCGCTTCTCCATTCTCACGTAAATCAAATACATCAACATATATACGCATTTATATACACAGGCACATAGCAACGAAACGATAATTCTCGGCAAGTTTCTATGGGGGAAATAAAAATAATAATTCTCAACGGAGAACGAAATCGGTTTCGCCTCTCTCTTCCCTGTGTACACAGGCAAGGGCAACCCTTCGAACAACTGCCGATTCTCGACTTTCACCACCTGACGAACAGTTAATCCCCGAGCAGTTACATGGGTCTCCGCGATTTCGTTCAACTTTCGTGACCCCCAGAGAAGCGACTGGCACGCGCCAGACGAGCCTGAAAAAACACCTCTTCTCTGACTCTTCCGTCTGACGTCGAAGAGTTTGCGGAATCCACGAGACAACTGTACGGATCGGGGATGAAAATTCTGCGAGCTCATGCGCATTCCAATAGCGTCGCGTCGAGCACGCGAAGCTGGTTAAATCCTTGCCCTTAGCTATGATACGAATAACAGATATATATTATGGTGTATATGATATTTTCAGAATAAAAAGTATCGATGAGCGAGACACGCGTCTCCAGTTACGCAGAGACGTTCACCATAATCTCCCGGCTCGATACTTGTATCACGCTTTCGGCATCTGTGTATGTGCGATTAGCGAATAATATAATCCAATGGTATAGGTGCGTAAGCCGATATTGCCGTGCTTGTCGGCCTGCTTCCATCCTCGCTCCGGCTTATCGCTAAATTGCTTGAAAGTCTTTCTCCCTCTCGCCTAATAACGATTCCTCAGCGAGACACGAAATTTGAGACTCTTTTGTACGTTTATCTTGAGATATATCGAAAACGCGATTTTGTCGATGGTCCCGCGCGCCACCCGGAAATACGACATAATCGTAATACACGAGAGGCTCGAAAATTTTATTGATTTTTTGTTTAATTAACAATTATTCTTTGATAAAATTTCAGTTCGCTAGCGAGATGTATTTATCGAATGCGTAATTTAACATATTATTAAAAACTGTAAAAATTGGGTTCTTCGAGCAAATGAGAGTTTGACAATCGAGTCGATTATCGAGTACGACCAGGCGCTTTTATGGCATCTGTGAGGGACTTTTATGCAGCCGGAGTGATTCGTGGCAATGGTCGCGCGCATAGTGGAGAATCTTCAACATAGCCGTAAGAAAGGAGAACGTGCGAGAAACGTTTCCATCTCTCGTCGTGGAGGAAACGTTGACTGAACGACGCGAGGATAGATCGGAGCGACGCAGGCTCCGGCGGTAGATCACTGCCTGTCTTGTGTTTCTAACTCAGTCAGATGGGGAAGGAGAACGATAAAGAGACTGAAACGAACGACTGAAGGAAGTGCGCAGAGTTTTCATCTGTGGAAAAGGGCTTTTGCTTGCGCGGTCGATAACGAAGAGGGTAATTTTTTTTTTCATGGATTCCTTTGGAACTGAGACAAATTATTAGTTTTCAATTATCTCCAAGGGTTTCACTAGAAAAAAAAATATAATCGCGACTTTTGTCAGGCAACCGGGCCGTGTCGAGCGAATATTTAACGCCTCAAACCTGTTCAACGCGTTACATTGCTCACCTTGATGAAGCGACGGTAACGCGGATGGCGACAGCTGAAAGGGCTCGTGTTTGATCTTCAAACTGTGATAGGAATTCTGCTCACCGGAAACTGCACTAGCGCAACCGAGATTCCCAGTCCCCTGTTGTAATTCCTGAAAAAAAGAAGACACATTGAGAGTCCTCTTTGAGAAGGGCAAATTTATCGGTAAAGTGGACGTAACACGGGACGATTATTGACAACTATCACGACTCAAGTGTCATGAATAATAACGTCCCTATAGAGAAAAAAGTAAGCGAGAGGTTCCATCGGCAAGACTACTCGAGAAAAGTGGTCGAGCGCACGTCCCGGCGAACTTTTGGCTTGGAGCTTCGCAATGTTTGAAGTCTCGTCGCGACCAGCTTACAAATACAGCTGCCATGTTGTGACATGGTATTATGCTGGGTCTAAACTTACGATCTCCTTAGATCGTTAACTCGCGATCGCGGAGAAAAGCTACTTGTCGTTTCGTTTACAACACAAATTTCGCCATGGCGATGAGACGTAAAATACTCGTCACTCGTTACGATCGCAAACGAAAATTGGTTTTTTTCGCGCAGTTTTCCGTCGGCAATCAAAAACATGTCGGATATACGAGGTTTCGAAAGGATAATAAAAGATTTTTTTTAAATGTCTAGCCGTTGGTATTTTCAAGCAGCAACGTCTACGCTTTTCGATGATATGCCGTTAATGATCGTATCTTATTGTTAAGGATAGCAAAGACACATTCCCCTGCCAAAAGCTATCTCGAGATCGCAGTGCATATATTGGCTGCTTACAAACATGACAAGACATCGAGCAAGTGACTTTGCCATCGTCGATTTTCACTTCGTACATGTACCGTGTATATCAGAAAAGTGCATCAACCCGTCGACACCGAAAACCCTTCGGGTTCTTGTCGCAGACCGTAATACTTGTAAACCATAAGAGTATTTTCCCAATTCGAATTCGTTGAAGAACGGGTAATTTCTCGTGTCGACGGCGAGCTTCACATTCACATTCATTTCCGCTACGACCATGAAAGCTTTTTGGGTCCGCTCTTTATTCTCTGAATTACTCGATCCTATGTCGAAGAACAGACCATCAAACATTTTCGAGAAGACTTTGATATGTTTCCGGCGAAAAAAAGCTTCGTCTCCAGCAGCTTACAACGCGGTGCTTCAACGAATGCCACAATCTACTCATCGTACGTATATCAACGGTGTTTCACGAATCCGATCCAGAGCAACGCGATTCTTATCGATTTGCACCGCGTCGAGACTTCTTTTGCAACGCTAAACCACACGGTAGCTTCGGCGATGGATCGATGCGACCTTGTCGATTAATGACGATCGATACACCACCGTATCAACTGATAACCCACATTCGCAAACCTACTTCATTGATTCGATTCCGCAATAATCGACGGTCGTGCAATCATTGAACGGCGTCGAGATTTCGTAGTTCTCTCAAGTGAAACTACGCGATTAATGTACGAAGCGATCTTGTCATTTGTACTGCATTTAAATGTGGGAGAGCGCGAGGAAAAACGGAACTCCGAGCGAGTCGACGAATCTTCAGTCCATTTTCGTACTGGACTCGAAGAAGACAACTCGCCGGTCCGTTTTGACCCGCCGTCTTCCAGTAGTATAGATACAAAATTACTTACTTACCCCAGAAACTGGAATTACGTGAGATATCATTCTGCCCCGATCGGCTGCCGAATAATTCATAAATATCGAAGCTGCGGCGGCAGCTGCATTTACGCGGCGCTGCTCGACGAGGTCCTCCCAATAAACGGTGAGGCCCTCCACAATAATTGTTTGATCGGTACGAAGCGAACGAGAATATCAACTCGACACCGTGACGATGCCGATTTAAAATTTATCCTCACGATTAACACTTACTCATCGATGCACAAGTAATTTTCGGATAATCGGATTGCGATATTATGCAACCGGGCCGATTACACTCCGGACACTGGAGGGTTCATGGAACTTTACTCGCCCGGAGTAATCCAAACGAGTAACTATATATTACATACAATTAATAAGAAAAATGTTCGCGATCAGCGCGTTATCACGCGTGAATCACGATGCATGCGTAGTTTGCAACGAACAAAGTCTTTCACGAGAATTTGTTTCTTTTCTTAATTCACGACGTTACATTTTTGCGAACGATCGGAGCAGCAACGGCGCAGCAGCAGTACGACGTGAGGGTCGCGAACTTTAGCCAATACTCGGCGACCCCGACGCCAGAAGAACACGGAAATCGCGCGAGTTTTCTATTTCGAGTCCGAGTTAAATCTGCAACATAAATCATTTGTTCAATCAATAGACGAAAACTGGCTCAACGTCGTTGCAAAAAAAAAAAACGTAATATATATGCAATATAGGTGAATCTATGGATTATACGAAGATTATAATAGAAGCATTGGCTCGACAAACTTTCGTCATGTTCATCTCTAACGAAAAGCTCGCTGTGATGATTCGCCGCATTCAATACGGATTACGAGAATGACTGTAAACTTTGATAATTTTCCACTCGAATGTCGTTAATCGTAGGGGAGAAATTTTTTACACGGATGTGCACGTTGGCTCGAAGTATACGTAGATTGCACGGCACGGGCTCCGGCACGCTCGTGTGACGAGTCACCAACAGCTGAGCACTTAGAATCCTCGACTGCGCGTCTCTTTTTGCCTCACCGTGCAGGAGCCCGAGAATCGGGATTGTCGACTCACTCCCGAGGGACTCATCGCCACTTCCGTTCACTGCACCGTATAGCAGATCTACTGCCGGATTCCTCGATGGCCCCGCTTATAAACATGCTCCATTCTCGCTTCTACATCTATAATGGCAACCAAAGACGCCGCACCCTCCGAAGTAATGCAACCGATGCTACGGATGGACCCATCGCTTTGGAGCATTAATCGTCCCCGTGAGCACAGACGAATAGATGATCTCCGTTTATACTTTCACAGGATTCGTTGCTCTCTTCGAGTAGCCTAAACCGCCGATACCGACAACGCCTGAGGAAGACATCGTCTTCCGTCGAGGCCCTCGTGATGGCTCATAAATCTGTGTTCAAGTACGGAAGACTGTCGCAAAGTACTGGCTAATACCGGTAAAGACGCTCGGAATTACGTTTATACACCGTTCTCGATCACCGTCGGACGTCTTCTTGCGACGCGTCGTGAACCCTCGAACAACGATTGGGATCAGCGCGAGTCGAGTCACCGAGCTCCGATTAATTCATTAATCCGACAAGTGATAAAAATGAATTTTCATTGCATCGCACGCTTCTGGCTAATGTCTCTAACATTTGAGCCCGACAGTTGGACCACATTATTAAATACCTAACGAAATTGTATAACAAATTGCTACGATCTCCTTACTTAATCAAAGCTCCGCCGCTGAAGATAACGCCGGTGTTTACGAGTCATCCCACTTGTTATCACAAACCGCCCAGTAGTCTCTCAAGAGTGGAATACGCATTTCTTTTTTTTTTTTTCTTTTCTCTCGTTGTAGAATCAAAGTTTACAAACTCGTTGAAATTAATTTGAAAACATTCTAGAATTATTATAAACACACGACAATCATTGGGAATGCGTTAATTCTGTTGTCATACGATTCCCAGGCTGATTGAATTTTAATCTCGATAATTAAATGTACTCGTGAAGGATCAATTATCACAATTATTTATTGATAATTATTTACCTGTCAGCGTGAGATCGAGTCGCCTCGATATTGTTTCAGGGTTTTACCAACACGCGTGGCTGCTGTAACACTCCGAAAAATATGTGAACGAACTTCGATGTACGATTAATCGGGAACACTCGTTATTGGAATTCAACGATGATAACGCTGATCGCAAAAAATCGTTGACACTCGCGGAGAAACGAAAACGGTATCGCGAACTTCGACGGCGAAGATGAAGAAGAAGAAGTAGAAGACGAAGAAGACGAAGTAGCTCGAGCACCGACGGTGGATGAACACAGCCGTCGAGAAACGAAACTAAAGCAAGATTGAGGCGGCAGAGAGGGTCGACGGTTTCTCGCGGGAGAGAGAGAAAGCGTGGGCTGGAAGCCGCGGAAGAACATGGAGGCGGAGCCACGGTTTTCCCGTTCAACGGCCACTGCCCTCGTTCCATTCGATCCGACCTCCCCCGCGATTATCGAACAAACCGACACACAGAACGATTAAAACTGCCCTTCCGAATGTTCGGCGCGTCCCAACGATTCAAACTACTTACACTGTCTACTTACGATGTCCAGTTTTTATTCGAAACGAAATTCGAGCACCCGTCCGACGACTCTCGAAGGACTCTCAAAGTTGCCGTTAAATCGTATGAAGGATTCCCATGAAACAGCATAAAACAATTTAAACGATATTGCGAATTCTACGACGCGAGAGAACGTTTCAGGAGGATTTTCGAAACTTTTCCAAGACTCATTAAAATTTTCAAGAATTTAGTCGACCGCTGAACACCGTGTCAGAAATCATCTGGGACAAATTATTCAGTGGAATTATATTAATTTTACTGAATAATTTGTCCCGGAGGGAAAAATATTGTTATCCGTGTCACCGAATCCGTAACGAGCCGTCGAATTTTAATTATGCAATCTGCCGAAGCTTATGTTGCATTCCGTGTAAAGGTCGGTTGAGCAATCCGGTGATGCGGTAATCGATGAGTGCTACTTTCACGGCACCCTAAGAATAATACCGATCAAGGAGGACACACGAGACACCTATCGAAAACAGAATTGGCTGACTACTGTGAATTATGTCACGACTGGCAAAAATCACATGGACTGGTTCTACTTGTGTCGCTACAAGAACATCCTGAGTTTCTGTAGATCATTATGATTATCGAGATCGTTGTGGCGGCCATTTTGGAGAACGCTCCGCGTCAGCGAATTTCTCGATGATTTGTTCCTCGATCGAAACGTGTGCCAAGAATATTTAAGAAAAAGTATACGGATTATAACATTGAGAGGTGTTCCGGTGAATCATGTTCGAGTTTCTTTGGCGAAGGTTCGGAGGGCCAGTGAGGGACGCTCGATCGAAGCTGCGAGGAACGAACGTAGTCGAGGTAGGAAACGTACACGATCGCCATGATGGGGCGTAGTCGACCGTTTGCTCTCGCTTCGCTATTGGACGACTACACGACTCAGAATATTGGCTCGACGGTGCGTTCGCGTCAACCCAGCGAGAGGGTTTCTCAACTCGATTCGAGAATTCCATATTTCACATTTGTGCAGGACGCGTTTCACCGCAGCACAAGTGAAACAAAAAAATTATCTGTTTCGTCTCTGCGAATCGACGATTGATCTTAATCGTACGCAATTTGATTCGATCGGACTGACGATATCGAAAGTTCGAAGAAAAAAAATAATAATAAAATAAATAATAAAATGAAATAAAAACAGTCAAAGGATTTTAAAAAAAGTCCGATCTTGAATGTGTCTTCGATTTTACCCCGTTCTATCCCGTACGACGATCAGACTCGCGTCGATTTCTGCTGAATCGGTGTAGGATGAGACATTTAACCATCCATTTAAACCACGGACTTTATAAATGCGCTCCGAATTTATTTCGATATGAAATCCGGACGTCTTCCGAAAGATGTCAAATGCGTCGATTTCTGACCGTTAGTAGTAATCTGAAACGTGTAAACTCAAGTGAGTCTTTGTCGTGCAACGATATTCTGGGTCAACGTTGTATCAACATTCTGAATCAATATTTTATTAATATTCTGAATTAATATTATATAGGAAAATAATTGATACAGAGTGTCGACGAAAGGACTTACTCAACTTTATATGTCTTAGGGTCGGAAATCGACGCATCCGATATTTTTCAAACGACATTCTGAGTTCGCATAAAAATCGATTCGACGCGCATCTAAGAAGTCCGCCATTTTGGGTTGTCTCTCAAACGTTGTACGTGTAATCACGCTCCGAAAATGGACTTTTATTCGAAGCCCACGTCAAGATATCTGATGTGCTATTTCTAGGCAATAATTATAATACTTAATATTATAATAATAATTAATACTATTCGGCAATAACGATTTCACTCCGGCAAATACGTTCGACGTCGAGACAATTTGTAAAAATCCAAGGTAACATTGAACCGTCAAAGTGTATCCCCGAGTAGGCAATATTCATTACGACGAATCGACGTGGGTTGACGCGATTGTGTAAGCGATAACTGCAGATTCGACACGCTCGGTAAGGCTTGAAACCGTTGCAAAATCCACATCGGCGCGTCGAGCGCAGTCCTCGTTCGACGAGCAACGATGCCGAGTAAAAAAATAATAAAAAAAATATAGCCTGATAGTACATGCGAAAAATTGAAGCGTTCCCGAACGTTCACCACAGCTCGGTACATCCGGAAGTTTTTTTTTTTTTTTTTGCTCGTACATCGTGGAAAACGGTTCGACCGCGGGTCGAGGAACGATGTGGAAAAGAAGGAGAGGGCAGACGACGGCTCGGTTAAATATTTTTTAAACAGTTATAGCCGAGCGAACGGAATGTTGACTAAAGACCGAGTTATGAACGACTATGTTGGTTATACATAACGGACCATTGTTTGTCCAGCACAATGAGCCTTGTTTGGCAACACTGACGGACCGATTGTTCAATTGTTTCCAACGCGATCGCTTTTAGCGTTATACCGTTGATACTAACGCTGTATAACGATTTTACCACAGCGATTACTCCGATACCCGCCACTCGTTGCGAGCTCCGGCGATGAACTTACATCGAGGTGCAGTTCCAGCGTCGTCGCTCCCATGGAAACGATAAACGGGACGAATCTCTTTGATCGATTTTTTTTTTTCTTGATTCATCGATCGAGCACAGTTCCCAGATTCCTGCAAGCATACTTGAGTAGAAAGACGCAACTATTATTTGACTCAGACGATATTTCGTTT